>CM021100.1:847613943-847850353 GCA_007115665.2 Sequoiadendron giganteum | reverse complement strand
AAAATGGAACGCAATGTTGCTTTCCATAAATGTAGTAATCAAAAAAATCAAACTCAAGGTTAAAATTAACAAGCCCTTCAACAAGATTTTTATCTTTTCAAGGTTTTTAAACTTTTCTCACGTATGTGACCAAGTATATGATGCCACAACATGGTGTTCTCTACTAGGAGTTTCACCTCCAAGGAATTTGTATCTAGAGGAGTATCATTCTTCTTTTCTTCACGAGCAACTTTGCCTTACTTTACAGAGACATTGTTACATTGAATAGGATGTGCATCCAACTTGTACATAGTGCCAATATGCACACCCTTAGCTAGCACCATTGCGCCTCTAGCCATCTTTCATCCTTTACTCAAGAAAGAAATTTCCACACCAGCATCATTAAGCTTACTAATAGAAAGTAAGTTACGAGCCAAACCTGGTATGTGTAGTACATCACCAATCCTTTTGATTCTTCTATCATGGAATTGTATTTTGAATCTTCCATGGATAATAATCTCCAATGTTGAATCACTTGCCAGGTACACCTTTCCACCATCATACTTCTTGTACTTAGTGAACCACTCTCTATGAGATGTCATGTGGAAAGATGCACCCGAGTCAACCAGCTAGACATCATCTAATGCCTAAGTCACCAAGGCTACAATGAAGGAATTTGTATCACTCTGAGAAGATTTATTGTCCGAAGAGTTATTATTATTATTCTTCTTCTCCTTACAATCCTTTCAGATTTGACCAGGCGGCCCACAGTTCCAAGATTTCACATTGGAATTTTTACCAGGAGACTTTGATCTCCCTTTAGATTTTGATTTATACTTATTTTCCTTCTTCTTTCCTTTCTCCTTCGATCTACCACGAACAAAAAGGGCCTCTTTGGCCATCTATGAAGACTTCCTCCACATTTCTTTTGATAGCAGTGAAACAACTACATCTTCCATCTTGAAAGTAGTAGTTGTACTTCGAATAACTATTACCAGATGATCCCAAGTGTCAGGTAACAAACACAACAAAAGCATGCAACAATCCTGCTCCTCGATCTTCACACCCACATATGCCAACTGAGCAACACTCATATTAAATGAGTTTAGATGGTTTGCAAAAAATGCTCCTTCTTCCATATTCAAGGAGTTCAACTTCTTCCTTAGGAATAACTTATTCACCAAACACTTTCCCTAATCAATGTCACCAAGGTTCTTCCATAATGAAGCTGCAGACTTCTCCTCATGAACATTTAGGAGTATAGAATGAGCTAGACAAAGTATTATCAAGACTCTAGCTTTTCTATCTACAAGATCCCAATCTTCTTGTTTCATAATTTCTAGCATAGTTCTAGACACAACAATCTAGAGGTCTTTATCCACCAACAAGTCTTCCATTTTGAGTTTCCACAACTTAAAATTGCCGCCATTGAATTTTTCAATTTCGACTCTCCCTAAAGTACTTGCCATCTCAAACAGAAAATGGTTCACACTTTGCAAGACTCCCACTGAAACATGATTAGCACAAAAAACCAACCCTACTAACAAGGATAACACAATTGGCCAAGCTCTGATACCAATTGAAAGGAAAATCAGAGGTGTGGAATATGCTTTCCTAATGCTAAAACCTCAGAGGAGAAGTGAAAAAATCATCATTTAAAACTTTCTTGCGTTTAAGATGCACAAACATAGTATAACAAGAAAGACATAAATAAAACATACACACAGATAAGAGTAGATTTACATGGGAAAACCCTTTCGGGAGAAAAACCCACCACACCAAGAGAAGTCACTTTGTATTATAGTAAATAGATTACATACAAAGTTCACAAATCTCACTCTCTGATAGTTAGCTCATAGCAGCAGACTTCAATTCAAATGTACTCACGGTTACAATGCTCTTACCACATACAATAATACACACACCTCTATACACATATTTTTTGTCTATTCAAACTCTCATTCTTATTAACCAACCAATCAAGTGTCTTAATTATACACCTTCTCACTGATAGAAAAAACCAATCACTTCATGTCCAAGTCACCCTACAATCACACATCAGGTTGTCCTGTATTTAATTTTGCTTCCTATAATCAGATCTTGTCACCCGACAAATCGAGTCTAGTAGTTTTATTTCTTTCACCGCTTTAAGAAATCAACCAATCAATTGTTGACTCACAATAGCGATGTAAAATCAATAAGTCTTATCGTGCCACGTGTCATAACATTACTCATCCATTTCTTTGACCATGATTCATACGTACCATCCAAGCATCGAGCTTCTCTTATCACGCCACCACATGCTAGTCGATCGATCCTCATGGTAGTGTGGTGTACCACGCTACCACCCAACTTCATCAAGGCCTTCGTGGTCTGGTGGTATATACACCACACCACCACAATCAAGTGATGAAACCATCATGGTATGGTGGTAGGCACTCAACCACCAGTCTGTCACCTTCACTGCGCTACTGTCAAGCTTTGCACAACCCTTCATGGTATGGAGGTAACCAGCATATTCCGACTAACAAGTCCACCACACTGTCGCACCTTGACCATGAGACCTTCACGATAAGGAGGTAAGATTCTCCATTGATCACCATGGCTTATTATGCCATCACGCCATGGCTAAAAGGTCATCGTGGTATGGAAGTAAACATTCTTGCTGACTGTCACAGTCTACTATGTCATCGTGCCTTCTCCAAACAAACCTTATGGTTGGGAGGTAAGAGATCCGATCAAACATCCTGTCCAGTGCATCATCACTAGGGAAGAAGATTGACTCAGCGATATGACGGTAACACTACCCAACTGTGGACTGAATGAAAGAGGCTCATGGTAAGGTGGTAAACCATGCAACCATGCCTCCAAGAGATGCCCCCAATGGTAGAGTGCTAAAGGCCAAAAATGAAGGAAATCTGCCAAGTCTTAAATAGAGGTTCCAAGCCAGAAGTTGAGGCACCTGTTTCCAAGAAATGGAACAAAACAAAAGCTTAAAAATTGGGCTTTTAGCTCTGTAAATGGTAGTTTCATAAGCATAAAGGGACTAGGTTGCCCAGAGTGGCAACCTAGTCCACCTAGTGATTTTTTTGAGGTTTTACAAAATATTTTGATGGATCTAGGTGGTTTCTATGTTGTATAATGCAAAGCTATGTTGAAAATGCAGAATTTTAGAAATATTTAATGTTTTAATATGCAAAAATGCAAGCTATATGCACTTTTCACTAACAAAAATTTTAAAACCCTAGAATGCAACTTCACTAATGCAATATACAATGCACGATAATCCTAGGATGTAAAATCAGAAGTAAGAAAGTGTTATAAAGGCAAGTTCGCTAAAATGAACCACCAAAAATGAAAAGGGGAAAGAGGCACGCTTACAGCTCTAGGGTTTTGCACCTAATAGGAAAGAGGTCTTTCTTTCACACCTTTTCATTTAAGGGTTTATTCAAAAGGGGGTTAGGGGCTTAATGTGATGTGTGTGGGATTCCCTAAATGTAATGAACTAAAAATGCAATGATTAATGAATGCTAAACTATTGAAATGCAAAGTGCTAGAAAATACAATGTTGTATGCAAACATATACAAAATGACTTAAAAATGTACACTAAACTATACATAAATGAAATAGATAGAATGCCTGCACTTGGAATTGGAAGAAGGGTTTGATGGAGGTTTGAAATGCTGATGAAAATGTTGAAGAAGCCAAAAGGGACACTTGTGCCAATCTGGGCAACCTAGTCCTAGGTTTGAGAAAACTTGTCTAGAGCTCGTTTCAGCCAAAAGGGTATCCAAATCTACCAAGATCTTTGAAAAATAGGTTTAGAGGGACTAGGTCGTCATTGTTGGTGACTTAGTCCTCTTCTAAATTTTTGAAGATAAAAAATTGGAAGTGGAAGTCCCCAATCTATATTTTCTGTTGCTTCAGGTTTCTGGTCCGAAAACTGAAGATTCTAGTTAGTAGGTGTCCTCCAAGCTTCAATTAGGGTTTCTTCAACCTTGAAGAGCTTGGACAGGTTGTTGAATGATCTTCCACCTTGGTTATTTTCCAAATCTACCTACAAAACCTGTAAATCACACAAAGAGGGAAAACTTGTTGATTGTTAGGGATTAGGGGTATGCCTTAGTCAAACCCCATTTTAGTAATCAAACCAAATGAAGATAGAAATGTAAAGAAGCATGAAACAAAGGAGTGATATATTTTACCTTACAATGATGAGAGATCTTGAGTTGTAACAATGGGGGATTCAACCCTTTGGATACTTCTTGAGAGAGATTCCTTAGTGACTTAGAATACTCAAAACCCTATCTTGCTTTAGAAGAAGGAGTGAATGAGAGATGAGAGGAGTGTGAGTTGAGTGGTGCATAATGAGTGTGTCTTATGAGAAATTAGGGTTTTGAGGCTTATTTATACAATTTATGCCTTAATTTTCTCAAAATAATAACATATAGGCCAACCTTAGGGTTTTAGAGACAAAATCTTGAAAGAAATTAGGTTAAATTTGATTTTTATGCCACATGAGGTCAACCTAGGAAATTTTGATTAGTTGTGTTGGTGTTTTTTCCCATACACCTTAAGAAAGCTCTAGAAGGTAGCCAACCTTCATCATCAAGAAGCATACAGATGAATGGACAACTCGATAGGTAAAGGGTTTCGAGCCTTTGACCCCTATCGTTTAGCCTTTGTGGGACCAGGGAGGGTATTTCCTAGTTGAGTTCACATAGATTCTATTACAAGAGTGAACATCCTACACAGATATGTTCCCTTTTCATGCAAATAAACATTAGTCAACAAAATTTTGGCCAACCTTTACACAAATAACCATCTATTTGTTATGAATAGGGTATTATTTTAGATGTGCATCTTAGAATCGAAAAAACTTGGTTCAACATTGTCATCATTGTGAGTCCATGATAACGTATTTTGGATGCCTCATTAAAATACAGGGACCTACGTAGGATAAACTAGTGCCTCATCAGTTGGGAACGAAGTCGAATGCATGACAGTCAGTAATGCACAAATCATGAAACTAAAGGCTTATTCTCATAATGTCATACACTATGAAAATTCATAGCTCCTAAAACACAAATTTTTATTAGAATCCTAAGAAATTGCTTACAAACCTATGATTCCCTTCAAGTATTTTAATTAACCCCTTATGCTAAAACAAAAAAAAAACCGTACATTCAAATAACCAATGAAAGACAAATGAAAAAACACTTGGTTTCCCATTTATAGTATTGTAATAATTACTTACAGGAGAGCAAATGTTTCTATTTTATAGATTTGTTACAATATCAAAGATTCATCCAAAACTATTTAAGAATATCATATACGAAACTCAAACCCAAGAAAATACCCTAGCTTGTCCTACATATATTCTATATTGCTTTCATATTCAACATTCTACCTAAGCCATTTTCTAGACCCAAAAGATCACCCCCTATAATGAGCCTTGAAATCCCTTTTATAGGTTAAGGGAGCAAAAAGAAAAGGGCTCATTATAGTTACATTTCCAATAGTTTCAAGGTCATTTCACCTCATGGGGTTTCATTCCCGAACTGTTATATTTTCACTTGCACATCACAGGAAAGAAAAAGGAAAAAAGGGGTGGAAAACCATCATTTGGAGATGCCACACAAGCCTTCCAAAATAAATCACCATCCTAATCTGCACGTCAAAAAAATATGAGAGAAGTCACCATCAACATTAGCAACCAAAACCCTTTGAACCACCCATGTCAGGAAACACATCGCTGCACCCGAGACCCAAGCACTACTAATCAAGATGCATGGGTGTCACCCAACCTTATCAATAGTTGAACGAGCAACCTCATCCAACCTCTTTATAGAGAGTGGAGTTGCAACCACCACCTCCTTGTCTGAGTCAGTATACAACACCAAAGAAATAGGGAAATCACCAATACCAAGGTCAACCTGTTCAGCCTCCTCCAAAGAGCTATCACTAATCACTACTAGGGAGCTTGGTTTCTCAGAAAAAAACCTAGGGTTTGCCTCTATTCTCATTAATTCTTTCACAAACACCTTAGGCCCCTTTTCTTCAAACTTGATTAGTTCTTCTGAACAAGTCCTCGATCAAAGATTATAGGAAATTTTGACAATAGTTCTCCCAGTCCTCTTGTGAGCACTCCTCTTAGCCTTCAAGATAGTTTGGGCCTCTTCAACTATAGGTTTCACTTTAGGTTCATAAACCAATGGCTCCTAGAAGCTCAAATGTCATGACCTATGCACTATCATAGAAGAAGAAGTTAGTTGACTCATCTTTAATGCAACACGAACCTAGCATAAGATATGTGCAAGAAAAACTAGCTACAACCCCTAGGATATTCCCAAATATAGACAATGCGAGCTACACCAACACCAGACATAGAAGTCACTGAAACATAGCAAGAAGAACATATACATCAAAGCACCAAGACACCACCCTAGTGAGAATTCACCAGGTAGAAAAAATCGCTACCCCAACACTCATGAGAGTTAGCCAAAGGAACTGATTAGAAACATACTAGTGAACAATCTACAGGGAAAATCCTCAATAAACATAGGAGTTTAAGGTATGCTACAATTAATGGCCATCTTGAATCGCTCGTGTGACTAAAAAAATCAATCACTTGCATGTCGTATCTCAGCCATCCATCACCATGGATTAAAACTTGATCAATGAGGATCATTAAGGATCACCAGTCTCTTTATTAGCCATACTTATAAATAATGAAGAACTACTTGAAAACTGCCATGTACTCAGCCATATCCTAAAACCATCATCCTTGACATGTGCGTCGCCGATCCTTGCAACCGTGGGTAAATCTGAGCCACAAACCGAAACATATCACCTATTACTAGTTCATCTTTCCCACATGAGTCTTATCAAGTGATGGAAAAGGAGCCAACAATGAAACATCAGTCGTAGATTATGGTCATAAAAGGATATCAACTATTGATACCTGCTCGCATCGCTTATCGTACATCGATAGCCACCCAAACCATCCTAGCCTACGACAAACTGAGCTCGCACAATTGAGAAACTTAACCCATCGATAGTCTCAGGTTCCATCCTAAATCATAAAGGACAACATGCGATAGTGGAGAAGCCAAAAATGTAAACCACAACTACTCCTTGGACACCACATGCTTAACTCATCACCCATCATGCATTGTCCCTATGTAGACCAACGCCAACGAACGAAACATTGCACCTCAGTGATGGAACATGACCTAGACATCGACGGTCGCGGGTTCTGCTTTAAATGGCACAATCCAACTGACAATAGTTATAGAGGGTAGTGATGAGTCAAAATGTTGACCACATCGCTCATCGGTCATTACTTCCTCGTGGATACAAACAAACATGCAAAGGACTGTTGGTAGCTGATAGAAAAAAGAGGAAAGGTATCAATCATCATGGGTTACACAAGGGAATTTGAAATCGAATGAGTGATAGATGATGCAAACACTTAGAATCCGACTTAAGGAATATTTGCAGCACATGCGTCAAAATTTGTTCTAAAAGGACCACCTAGTCACGATGGGAAGGCTAATGAAAGGGCCAGTGAAACCACGAGACTCAAGGCCATGAGGGATTAAGAAAAAAGACCGGGAAATAGATATAGCCAATCAACTCAAAATAGAAGCCCGAAGACCAAATAAGGGTGCGATCATGAATAAATTGCAAAATCACAACTGGGTATGTGCAGGATAATCATGGAAAAAATAGGCCCTTAAGTGGCGATAAAATTCAGAAAAAATAGAGTTAGGAAACTTGACATAAAAAATTGAATAAGTTATCTATATTATTTCAAAAATATGTAAGAATAGAATCTATAGAAAATTGAATTTAGTTTCTAAAATACTAGGTTTATTTAAAAAAATAAAAAATCTATTTGGTGAAAATTTGAAATTTCAATGCAGTAGTACTTAAATTTCAGGGAAAAAATAAGAAGTAGGTGTCTGTCTGACCACCCTAACCGTGCAATCAAATGATATTTTTTTTTATAATATTTTAGATATAAGTAGAGGACTCAAGTCTCGATGTGATGCATATTTTTTTGTAATTTTTTTCGAATTAAATAATTAATTATGAATTTTTTATTACAAATTTTTACAAATATAAAAATTTGTATGCCTAACCACCTTAACTTGGTCAAAACTTCATGAAATTTAGTTTTATTTTTTTTAATCCTATAGTATGAAAATCATAGAATGTGGCTCATGTTTTAGATTCAAAAAATGTGATACCTTTTGAAATCTATAGATGTTTTTCAATCATCCTATCAATCAGGACTTTAGTCATAATTCAAATAGAAAATGAATAAAAAATATTTGTTAAATTCAAAGTAAAGGATAATTTATATTGGTGGAAAGTTGAAAATATCATTTGAAAAACCTTTTCATTTCATCAATTTTGGGTAGAAAAAAATTCGTCAGCCACATGGGCCATCATATCACTTACATATCACCAATTTTTGGCCCATCATGATCCTGCACATACCCAACCCTTGAGCAATGACCATCAGGGTTTAGTCATAAAATTTTTAGTGGAACTAGGAAAATGTAGGGGTTCCACCAATGGCTCCGATTGGGGATGTATACCTCTTGCAAGCATAACAAGATCTCAAAATCTTAGGTAGAATCAGACCATTTGACCTGATAAATTAGATCATCACCAACAAATCCTGAGCATGCTTTCGGATCTTCTTATTCTGATATGGTTTGGTGGGCCTAGGCCACCAGACAAAAAAGACACTCAATTCTTACCTCTATCAAAAATCCTATCCTATTTTTCTTGCAATGGGCACACCCGTGGGTCAAGAATTCTAGGATAATCCACATCATTCAAATTGGAATCCCCAATCCTATCTTGTATACTGCTTCCATCTTTGTCAACCTAAAGGACCCAAATCTTACCTAATTGAGATGGAAAGGAAAAAAACTCATAATCTGCCTGGTTGTGAGTTCATACATCACACTGGAATCCTTCATACATTCCTTGTTGTATATTGGACTCAACCTCTGTGATGCCAAAAATAAATGATCCATTTTCAATGATATCTCCTTTATAGTTAAGGTGAGTATTATCATTATTTAGTGGGAACAAATCTGTAGTAACACCCAAAAGCTGAGAGTCTAAAAAAAATTCAAGTACATAGTCATACTGGCCAATAACATATGCCAAATCAGGTGCATGCACACCAAACCTTACCTTATCACAATAGGAATTTATCGGGACACCCTGAATGTCCTCAATAGTAGTGGTATTGTTGATAATATCATCATCACAATAAATAACATTCCCAACCCCAGTCTACTCATTACCAGTACCAATACCAATAATATCATCAGTACATCCCTGTGACGATTGGGAGGCTAATTGTTCTAGGTCAATATTTGTGATGACATAATGAGAATCATTAATACCACTCCAGGTGTTACTTTCTATCATCTCATTCATATTATCTCCAATATCTTTGCAAGACACATTTGTCAAGAAATCATGAGAGTTTACAACAAATAATGGGTTATTCCTACACCAATAAGGATTATCTCCTATCATATCATCTGTTGGTGAAGAATCATCATATAGGGGGTTATTCCATATTCTCATTACACTTACATTCACTCCTGTTTCTTGGGTATGTGGGTCACAACCTTCCATGCCTTGAAAGTCATCATCAGAGTCATCTTCATCACTTATACTCAAAATTATGGATCCACATTCTGAAATCTCATCACATGAGGAAAATTGTCCATCCTTAGTCACTTGAATCCCATCATAAATGCCAACATATCCCCTATTCAAGGCCACAAACTCTATCTTCACTTCATAAGATGATCTGTATCCATTTCATCACCAGATGAAACATTGGTTTGTATTTCATGATCTTTAGTCAAAACAAAATGTGACACTTTCCCCTGCTTCTATTCATCTCCCATAATATCCCAAGGGTGGAAATCAAGCACCACCTCATCATTCTCATGTTGTGTCTTAGCAACCATGTCATTCACAAAACAAACAACATCATTAACCCATTGTTCATGCTCTGACACGTCATCTTGTCCCAACAATAAAGATTCCTAATCCTCTTGATAATGGGCCTCTTTGATGTCACCCTGAGGTGAAATTTGTCTAGTATGTTCATCTTGAACTCCCTCAATAATACTTATCCAATCAGTGGCTTGGCTCAAGGCATGAGGCTTCAATTCTTCTAGTAAAGAACTCAATCTAGATCGATACAATTCAAAAAACAAATCAATACACATTAGGGTATTGAGCCTGACATTTTCGAGCATACTAAGCAAAGCATCAGTGAACCTAGAGAAAATATGGTCAAGGGATTGCCCTTCATGCCTTTGTAGGTCACACAACCTCTTAACTACAATTTCTCGGTTGACTTTGTTATACACAGGTACACCATCCATTTCAGCCACATCATATTCTTCATGTGGTATTATTGACAGGCTTGGAACAATAGGGATCTCATTCCCCCATCTTAATTATTTGTTGATTGATTCATTTACCATAGCAACATCATGGGGAATGCTTAAATTCTCATCACAAATATTAAAACATCCCCTCATCATTAAGTATTTCAAATTATTCTCAATGTCCATGGCAATGTGATATGCTTGTTGTAATGTTGTGGGTTTCTTATCTCTCAACAAGTAACTCATATTTTTATCAAATTCTCCCAGGTACATGACCAAAAACTCAACATGATTTGGTCTTACATATGTTGGGATCTCCCTTATTACCTTTGAAAACTAGAGATTAAAAGAAGGGACCAACTGATTCTCATTTTTTCTATGTCCATAAATGTTTGCCTAACCAAGACTGGATCAATCCTTACTCCAAACTGTTCCATGAATACCAGTTTGAATTATCTCCATGAGTGTACTGAGGACATAGGAAAATAAGAGATCCAATTTCTAGCATCTCCTTTCAAAGATTGAACAAACAAATTCATAACCACATCTTCAAAGGTTACCTCATAGTCTCCCATCACATCAGTAAAGTCTTGTAGATGTTGATTTGTTGACTCAGTCTATTCACCCTAAAATATTGGTATCTTATTCTTGATATTGTATGGTACAACATTTAGGTAGCCACAAATGCCACTGAAATCCAAGGTATTGTACCTTTCACTACTAAAACCTCCCTGATGTGATAGGGGGGCCCATTATTTAAAATTATGTTAGAAAACATGGTCTAACAAGACATCTTGTTGTACCTTTTTGAGGTTTGTCAAATATGCCACAAGGGATATTCAAATTCCTTTTACTAAATAAAAAATTCAAGCCTCTTTCATCATAAATTCTATGTACCATTTTCTTAAGATCAAAGCAACCGTGAGGAATTTGAAGATGATGCAAACTAGTGATTTGTGACGCTTTGTCTATAAATTTAAACATATTTTTTCAAAAATTTTGAAATCAGATTACACTTTTTTTCCATCTCCTTTGAAAACTAGCTTTTTTTAAAAAACAACATTTTTGAGTGTCGCTCATCGTATACAACATAAATTTTTTTTTATCAAGGATAAAATTTTATTTTTTTCGAATTTGAATTTTTAACTATGATATCTAACACTTTCATCTGGTTTCATAGTGTTTTATAAAAAAAAATTTCCTTAATCAAGTTTCAAAGTCAAACCAATTACAATTGAAACATAGGTGAACTTTATACAACATAAATTTTTCTCTATGTATCGAAATTCAATTTTATTTTTTTAATGGATCAAGGACATCAATACCCATCTTGAACATATTTTTTTTAATTTTATTTTGATAATCTTTTTTTTTTCCACATGTGCAAAACACAGAGCTTGATTTTCGATGAAAAACCTATGTTTAATAAAACTAAAAAAACACATACCTAATAAAGCCAAAAGATATTAAAATTATATACATTGGATAGCTCATTTTGAGGACTACCATGATCATTTGATCCCCCAAAAGGGCAAATCAAAAGTGATTTTTTATCAGCATTTTGATAGGTGTAAAGGAGACTACATTGTAGGTATGGTTTAAAACTAGCGGGGTTCTATCCAAGGGGGTTTGATCTAAGGTGGTTTAATAAAACCCTATTCAATTGGAATCCTTAAAATGGAACTTTTAAGGCTTAAATCATTATATTTTCTAAAAATATACGAATTCAGCAAAAATCAAAATCTCCCTGAAATTGTAAACTAGCTTTGTGGGATCACCCTCCCCCTATAATAACATATAACTCCATAGTGCTCACTTGGAAACATGAAAAGTTCAACTACTTCTCCCCTTAACTAGTGCCTTTTCACTTAATTGGGAATCATTTATACTTTGAAATAAAATAATTCTCATAATATGCTTACAAAATAATGTGAAAATACCTGGCCCTCCTACAACATTCACCTAGCTTTGTCTTTGAGCACACGGATCTGGAGCCTCAACACATCCTTTTCCAAGTTCTTTAGTCAGATTCACCACCTCCAATTGAGGGGAAATAAACTTCAAATGAAAAGAAGTTTCTTGTCAAATTAGCATGTTCTGGGTCTAACTCCTCAGCGGAGTCACTTTCAGATACTTTGAGTTATGTTACAGCCCAATCTTTGACCATGATGAAGAATTCTTCAAAGTATGAACAAAATGTCCACACTACTTACACCATTTGACTCTATGATTCAAAGGTCTACGTCTAGAGAATGAAATTTGTCTCCAGTAGAGTCACCAATCCTATTTGTGTTTTTTCCAGTACACCTTAAGAGATCTCTAGAAGGTAGCCAAATTTCATCATCAAGAATCCTATAGATGAATGGCCAACTCGACGGGTAAAGGGTTTTGAGCCTTTGACCCCTACACTTTAGGCTCTGTGGGACTAGGGAGGGTATTTCCTAGTTGAGTTCACATGAATTCTACTATAAGAGTGAACATCCTACACATATATGTTCCCTTTTCATGCAAATAAACATTATTCAACAAAATTTTGGCCAACCTTTACACAAATAACCATCTATTTGTTAGGAATAGGGTATTATTTTAGACTTGCATCTTAGAATTGACAAAATTTGATTCAACGTTGTCATCATTGTGAGTCCATGACAAGGTATTTTGGATGCCTCATTAAAATATAGGGACCTACATAGGATAAACCAGTGCCTCATCAATTGGGAAAGTAGTTGAATGCATGATAGTCAATAATGCACAAATCATGAAATTAATAGCTTATTCTCATAATGCCTTACACTATGAAAAATCACAGCTCCTAAAAAACAACTTCTTATCAAAATCCTAGGAAATTTCTTACAAACCTATGATTCCCTTCAAGTATTTTAATTAACCCCTTAGGCCAAAACAAAAATAAAATCATACATTCAAATAACTATTGAAAGACAAATGAAAAAACACTTGGTTTCCCATTTATAGTATTGTAATAATTTCTTACAGGAGAGAAGATGTTTCAGTTTTATAGATTTGTCACAATATCAGAGATTCATGCAAAACTATTTAAGAATATCATATAAAAAACTCAGACCCAAGACAATACCCTAGCCTGTCCTACATACATTATGTATTTCTTTCATATTCAACATTCTACCTAAGCCATTTTCTAGACCCAAAAGATCACCCCCTATAATGAGCCTTGAAATCCCTTTTATAGGTTAAGGGAGCAACAAGAAAAGGGCTTAGTACAGCTAAATTTCCAATAGTTTCAAGGTCATTTCACCTTGTGGGGTTTCATTCCCAAACCGTTATATTTTTTACTTGTAGATCATAGGAAAGCAAAAGGGAAAAAGGGGCGTCAAACCATTAGTAGATGCCACACACACCTTCCAAAAGGCATCACCATTGTAATCCACACATCACCAAAAATGGGAGAAGTCACCATCAACGTTAGCAGCCAAAACCCTTTGAACTACCCATGTGAGGAAACACATCACCACACCCGGGACCCAAGCACTACCAATCAAGATGCATGGGTGTCACCTAGCCTTGTCATTAGCTGGACAAACACCCTCATCTGACCTCTTTACAAAGAGTTGATTTTCAAACAACCACCTCCTCATCTGAGTCATTATATGACACCAGAGAAACAAGACAATGGCCAATACGAAGGCTAACCACTTTAGCCTCCTCTGAAGAGCTATCACTAATCACTACCAAGGAGCTGGGTTTCTCAGAACAAACCCTAGGGTCTGCCTCCATTCTTGTCAATTATTTCACAAAAACCTCAGGCCCCTTTTATTCAACTTGATTAATTCTTTCAAACAAGTCCTTGGTTGAAGATTATAGGCACTTCTGACAACAGTTATCCTAGTCCTCTTACGAGAACTCCTCTTAGCCTTTGGGATAGTTGGTACCTCTTCAATCGTAGGTTTCACTTCAGGTTCATAAACCAATGGTTCCAACAAGCTCAGACATCATGACCTACACACTAGTGTAGAAGAAGAAGTCGGTTGACTCATCTTGTATGCAACACAAACCTAGTGCAAGATATGTGCAAGAAAAACCAGCTACAACCCCCAAGATATTCCCTGATATAGAAAATGCGAGCTACACCAACACCAAACATAGAAGAAGTCACCAAAATGTAGCAAGAACAACATATACATCAAAGCGCCAACACACCACCTTGGCGAGAATTCACCAGGAAGCAAAACTCGCTACCCCAACACTCGTGAGAATTAGCCAAAGGCACTGATTAGAAATAGACTAGTGAACAATTTGTGGGACAATCCTCATTAAATAGAGGAGTTCAAGGCATGCTGAAATTAATGGCCATTTTGGTTCACTTACGTGATTGAAAAATCAATCACTTACATGCCACATATTAGTCATCAATCGTTGTGGATTAAAACTCGATCAACGAGGATAATTAAGGATCGCAACTTTCTTTATTAGTCATACTTAGAAATAGTGAAGAAGTGCTTTAAAACCACCACATACTCGGCCATAGCCTAAAACCATCATCCTTGACATGTGCACCATTGATCCTTGCAACCGTGGGTAAATCTAAGCCACAAACCGAAACATATCGCCCATCACCAGTTCATCCTTCCCATAGGAATCTCATGAAGTGATGGAAAAGAAGCCAATGATGAAACATCAGCCATAGATTGTGGTCATAAAAGGATCTCAATTGTTGATACCTGCCTACATCGCTCATCGTACATCGAAAGCTGCCTAAACTATCCTAACCCATGACAGACTGAGCCCATGTGATGGAGAAACTTAACCCATTGGTGGTCATGGGTTCCATCCTAAATCACAAAGGATGACATGCAATAGTAAAGAAGCCAGCGATGCAAACTATAAATACTCCTTGGGTGCTACATGCTTAACTCACCACACATCGCATGTTGTCCCCATGTAGACCAACGCCAACCAGTGAAACATTGCACCTGAATGATGGAACATGACCTAGACATTGACGGTCACAAGTTCTTCTTGAAACTACACAAGCCAACTGGTGATAGTTAGAGAGGGTAGCGATGGGTTAAAATGTTGACCGCATTGCTCATCGGTTGTTACTTCCCCGTAGATACAAACAAACATGCAAAGGACTGTAGGTGGCCAATAGAGAAAAGAGGAAGGGTATCGCTCATCGCAGGTTGCACAAGGGAATTTGAAAAAAAATGAGCGATAGGGGATGCAAACACTTAGAACCTGACTTAAGGAATATTTGCAACACATGCACCGAAGGTTGTTTTAAAAGGATCACCTAGTCATGATGGGAAGGATAATGAAAGGTTCAATGAAACCATGAGACTCAAGGCCATGCGGGATTAAGAAAAATGACCGAGAAATAGATACAATCGATCAACTCAAAAATAGAAACTCGAAGACCAAATAAAGGTGTGATCATGAATAAATTGCAAAATCACAACCCTAGGGCAATGACCATCAGGGTTTAGTCATAAAAAATTTAGTGGAACCAGGAAAATTTAGGGGTTCCACCAAATTTTTAGTAATTAAAAGGTAATTATTTATGTTTTTCGGGATTGTCTCACAAAACACACTGAAATAAGGCATGTATGTGCATTGAGCGATCATTATAGCATAAGAAAAGGTTGATTTAGTGATGACAAGCCTAGGAAAGTGTGAATATTTTACAACACCTTGGCACAAGGCTTGGAAACGGGTAAGAAAAGGCTGCAAAAGGTCCAAAATCCATAGGCAAAGGTCCAAATGCATGAAAAGTGTCAAAGGCTACAGTTTTTGGTGACACACTAAATATGTATTAAGATAATGTGAATTTTGAGACAATATGTCCAATCTCTAGCTATTAATCCCCAAAGCAAGCCGACACCAATTATAACGCTAATAAAGATGGGTTATGAAATATGATACACACTAAATTAAACAACCTCCAAACCTATCACTTTGATATAAAAGACATAAATATGTATATATTCTCATTTTCCATGGAGTTGACCGTATGTGGCATCTCTTTTAAATTTTTGCTACTAAATAACTTTAACTTGATACATAATCTCTAACAAAGGATTAAAGAATAAGCAATCTAAAATTTTAAAGACCATGTTTGCTTCATTCTTGTAAGAATTTTATTGTGGTGTTTGGAAAATGGGAGCTCTCCAATCATAATCATCAAATAACCATAAATTAAACATATTATCTTAATAATACCATTTATGGAATAGTTCCTTGGTTGATATGCAATAAATTGAGACAATGTAGTTTTGTAGGATAAGATATAGAAATTTAAAAGATCACATTTAAATAAATTTGTACATGATAGCTATTAGTGCATATGCAATATTATAAATATAAGTTGAAAACTCTTTATATTTCATATGAAATATAACAATAATTTTTTATATCTATGGTTTTATTATATTATCTTTATATATAATTTTATGTCTTTTAAGTCTCAAAAGAAAAGTAATTTATGAAAAATGATTCATAATATATATTTATATGTTGTAAGTGTAAGGAAGATAAAGTAGCGGAACAACTTCCTACACTAATCTTGAGAGGAGGATAATGCAAAACTTTATAGATCTTTACAACAGTTACAACAACTTTGTTACACCCTACCGTGTATCTACCTATTTACTATTACTATGTTAGATAAATACTTGAATAGATGAATGTATTTGTAATCATGATTGAAATATATGTGTTTGTACTTGGGTGTTGCCATAATAATGTTTATCACTTTTGGGATGTGCTGATTTTTGCCTAAAATTACTGTATTTAGAAAAACTAATTATTAAAGAGGGATAGGTAAGATCCCCTTAGATCAAACCCCCTTAGACAAAACCCCTCTAGTATTAAATCATACCCACAATAGAGTCTCCTTCGCACCTATCAAAATGTTGGAAAGAAACCACTTTTTCTTTACTTTTTGAGGGATTAAATAACATCATTAAAAAAAAAAAAAAATCAAGATTGTAGCCCTTGAAACAAGCTTTCCAAAACCTATAGTTTTGATGGGTACTGCCACAATAGTGGTTTACACTTTCTGGGAGATCCTAATTTTTGCTGAAATCACATATTTTTAGAAACTAGAATGATTTAAGCCTTGAAAAGTTCCATTTAAAGGATTCTAATTGAATAGGGTTTGATCAAACCACATTAGACCAATCCCCCTTGGATAGAACCCTGCTAGTTTTAAACCATACCTATAAAAAAGTCTCCTTTACACCTATCAAAATGTTGATAAAAAATCACTTTTGATTTACCTTTTGGGGGATCAAATGAATTCGTTTAAAATTTATTTTTTGTAGGTATGTATTCCTTATTATAAGCTTCCAAAAAATTATAATTTTAATTAAATTAAATTTGATTATTATATTTATTTTTTATTTCTTGCGAATGTAGGTTTTTCACTAAAAATCAAGCTCTATGTTCTGCACATGTATCAAAAAATAGTAGATTATCAAAATAAAATTTTGAAAAATATGTTCAAGATGGGTATTGATGTCCTTGATCCATTAATAAAAAATTGAGTTTTGATACATACACAAAAATTTATGTTGTATATAGTCTACCTATGTCTGAATTGTAATTGGTTTGGCTTCGAAACGTGGTTAAGGAAAAAATATTTAATAAAGCACTATGAAACCAAATGAACTGGTTAGATATCATAGTTACAAATCGAAATAAAAAATAAATAGAATTTTATCCTTCATACAAACAAAATTATGTTGTATATAGTGAGCATCACTCTTTAAAAATGTTGTTTACTGATAAAAATTAGTTTTCGAAGGAGATGAAAAAAAAAGTGCAATTTGATTCCAAATTTTTTGAAAAAATAATATTTAGAATCTATAGACAAAACTTCACAAATCACTAGTTTGCATCATCTTCAAATACCTAACGGTTTAGCCGCTATAGGAGCCCAAAAATGAAGATTTAGTTAAAAAAACATTAGTTTAGTGTCCAGTTTTCCCAAAAAATTTAAACTAGTATTGTGGGATCAACCTGATATATTTTCATTTTATCATCTATTTAATTTTCAACTTTTACTAAACATATGTTTTCCTTCGAACATCAAGCTCTTTGTTGTGTAGAGGTGGAAAAATAGTAAACCATTGTAAAAAAATTATAAAAAATATCATTTCCCTAGGTATTGATGTCCTTGTTTCACCAAAAAAAATTTATTTCAATATATACACAAGTTAGGTTGTATGACACACACGTATGTCCAAATTATAGTTACATTGACTTCAAAAATTAATTTAAAAAATAAAATGCAACAATTTCTTTTGAAAAAATATCCTTTCACTAGATATTGATGTTGAGAATGTATAATTAAAAAATTATAATTTTTAAATCCTTTATAGAAAAAAATTATGTTGTATTACACAAACGTTACTTTCTGAAAATGTTGTTTTTTGTTTAAAACTATTTATTAAAGGAGATGTTGAGATATTGATGTTTTATTTCAAAAAAATTGAAAAAAAAAATATTTAGGATCTACACACAAATTGTTGCAAATCACTAGTTCACATCATCTTCAAATTCTTAAAGGTTTAGCTGCTATAGGTCTCAAAAGATGAAGATTCACTTAAAAATATTGATGTAAATGTACATCTTGAGCAAAAGTGACACAGTATTGTGATTTCACCCACTTGCTTAAATGTATAATTGGAAATATGATTAATGAATTTTGATTAAATTTGATGTCTTTATAATAAATTTTGACTATGGAATATATGATGCAAATGATTATTTTTTGAATGGCTAACTATGATTTCAAATTTGATAAGTTATATGTAGGAACAAGATCAAGCCTCTGGAAGATAGGGGAAGTATCACTTAGGAGAAGAACTTGGTTTCATAGCCCTTACTGAAGCCTAACTAAGCTTTCACACTCACTTTTAGTTGGTCAAGTCATGTCGATATGTCTAGAAAATGGTTAGTTACCTTCTAGTCTTGTTTATGTATGAATTAGAAGTGGTTATATGGTCTTACTAGTGAAAGTTCTTGATTGAGTTAAGCGAACTTGAGTTTCTTTGGCATACGTGAGTTCTTCTTATGTGCTTTTATTTAAAAGATGATGTATATACATAAAATGTATATATATGTATATGTGTATGTGTCAGAAATAGACTCATACATTTGAGTAAATACATACATAGATATACGTATATAGGCATATTTGTGCATGCTCATGAACAGATTACCCATATGCATGGGAATATCAAATGGGAAAAGATGAAATATATACATATATGTATATATACACTCTTGTATATAAGTCGATCAATAGGGTTGCAAATATATGGGATTTATAATCATGGAAATGATATATACATGTACATATACACATATATAAATATATATATTTTAATGCTCATGTATGTTTTGATGAAAATAAAAACATCCATACAAACATATTAATACATAAAAATATATGTGTGTATATGTATGTATATATATACACACACATATATATTTATTAACGTATGATGTTATATATATATTGTAATTGTTGGAGTGAAAATACAATGAGAGGGGGGGGTGAATCAATGTTTATAACTTCTTAAATATTTTAAACTAAAACTGAAAAGAGCCATACATATGTTCTCATTTTTCGATGATAGTGTCATTCATGTATTTGAATGCAATCATATAAACTAAAATGAGCAATGTAACATTGAATTTTAAAGCAGTAAAGAGCTGAAGAAAAAAGTCACAGAGACACAATAGACACAAGATATGCCAAGTGGAAAACTCTCCTAGGGTAGAAAAACCACTCTTGAACCTGCTGCCTTTTTCAGGCTTTCATTTCAATAATTTATTTTGACAAAGCCTCAATGGTTGATTTTTGAGCACCAACTCAAGGAGCACCAACCCCTCTATTTAGAGAAACCAATCTCAAGGAGCACCAACCCCTTTCTAGATATTCAATAGAACAAATAAAAATAGTACAAAGGATTTTCTCTGTTTCACTTGATTTCTGTCAAGTGCATCTTGACAGACAAAACATAGAATTTTCAAGAGTCGGAATTGACTCTTCAGAATTCCATGCATTATCAAATCTTGATCCATCTTGAGGAAAATCCTATCTATATTACAATATAGTCTCATCAAACTGTTTTTCAATAATTCATTTTTTCTTTTTGTTCTCACAGTTTTATTTTCAATCTTTTTCCATACAAAAAACTACAAATCTGAAATCACTATGTGTTCCAATTTTCAGCATTACACTCTAAAAACCCTATCTGCTCTTCTTAAAAAATAAATTCCTTTACTACCTTTTACATTTTACAGAGATGATTAAGCCCTAATCTCTCTATTTTCAACAAGTTACAAATTACATCATAATTTCATGGACAGTTACAATAGATTCACAATTTCCCATTTCAAAGAAAGATGCCCAAGGATGACATTCAGGCTGCATAATTACTATCAAGCTATAGTTCCAGATATTACCATGATCATAAGGGAAAGTTCAAGAGGAATAAGGTCTTCTGGTAGGAATCCTTAAGCATGTATAGATTTAGAAGGCAGACTGAAACCTGTTCTGTCAAGTAGCTTGCACAACTAGTGCTTTAACCACACAACATCAAAGCATGCATGCAATTTTCAAAAATAATAGCCACTGAAAAGAATGCTGCAAAATTAAGTAACTAAAAGAACAATGCTTCCATAACCAAAATCATGCATTTCAGATCTAATCATGAAAGGAATAGACATTTTCCATTTTTCTTTTTGCAAAGAAAACATAATTCGAAATAACCTTGCTTGAGAAGTAATGGATCTGTACAACAAATAGAAAGAATAATACCTGAGAAAAAATAGAAACACATTTCTCATGAGAGATTTAACAAGTCTGAGGGGAGACAGAGCAGCTCAATCTCTTTTCCCATTCGAGCTTCCAACAGATGGCAATAAACCGACAGGTGAAATGACCAATGTCATGGTCTTTCTATTTTCCAAAACACTGCGAAAGATCAGAATACTAGCAACTTGAACAGTGAAATGACTGTGAGATAAATAGTTCAATGATGGTGGCCATAATAGGGTTTCAAACCCTTCGAGAAATAGTAATAATTTTTTGACCTAAACTTCCAATGCAAGCGAAGCGAATTCCTTTGCAAAAATATGAAACCCATTTGGAGTCCGAGAGGACAAACATTAGACAATCAAAATCGTATAAATGCTTTGGAATCCATGGGTAGATCAATGAAATGTATGTCGAAAGGAGTGGATTTGACATTTGTTCCTTTAACGCACAACCGCGGCCACCCTTCAGACTACTCATGGTATAGTGGTAGCTCCAAGCTAACCGCTAGTCATTTCCACCGCGTTACCACGGTTAGCTACCTAACAGCTCGCGGTATAGTGGTAGCAGTCTTTCTTGTCACTGGTGGTTTCCACCGCGTTACCGCAGTTACACATCTAACAGTCTGTGGTATAGCAGTAATTGTCCTACTTGTCACTGGCGGTTTCCACTACACTACCGCGGTTACCATCCTGATTGCCCATGGTGTAGCGGTAGAAGTCTTGCTTGCCGCTAGCTGCTTCCACCCCGTTACCGCGGTTACCATCCTGACACCTTGCGGTATGGTGGTAGCAGACCTGTATGCCGCTAACAGAATTCATTGCACTACCGCAATCACTGGCATAACTGCCAGTGGTAGCGCAGTAAGCTTTATACTGACTGTCAACATTTAAGCCATTTTTAATAACCATGATGAGACCTGATAGAAATATAAGGTGCACTTCAAAATAAAGTGCCAAATATAATTCAATAATAAATATCAAGGTCAAATTTCCACCTTAGAACGTCATGAAAACTTAAGGACATGTGATGAGTAAAATAAACTTTTGTAAATATCAAGAGTATGTAACAAGAATTGTATCACTTGTAACCAAAATTGTATCACCTGAGCAAATGACCAGTAAATAGAATACCTCAACAATAATTTGTAATTTGCACATGAGGTTAAATGATCAGTGCCACCAAGATAATAAATAATAAAACCAATGAAGTGAATGTGCCAACCAAAATATGCATTAGCTGAGAAGATAACCATAAGATGACATCAAGGATAAAACAACATAAGATGGATTCAACAGTAATATAATGTTTATTTGTGTTGGTTTAAACACCATTACTCATGTTTTAATAAAGTGCATTATACACTATATGGTGGTGTGCAAAAATATGAGAATAGCACATGAATAATGAATAATGCTTAAGTTATTAACATTGTTGGAAACATTTAAATGATGAATAAGATACATCATTGGCAACACATAAAGTAAATGAAGTTTGGCATTAGACTATGGGTCGCACACATTTTAAAAGGAAGTATTTAGTTATTTATGCTTGGTCAAACCAAATGTAATATGAATTATAATGTGTAGGATACACGTCGACTAGGATTTTGAATTGGTAAACACCTGAATAAAGTATTGGGTATTATGTGTCATGCTAGTATGAAATTGGTTTGCATATAGAAGTCTGAAGCAAGTGCAATATCCAACTTGGGAGATTAAATAGGAGTGTGGAAAGAGTCTTGTGAGTGTTGGAAGAGCTGAGTTGATGGATAGAGCTTTTGAACCCTTGCATTTTTTATTGGGATTCTTGTTGTCCTTTGAAGTGAAGAGACTCATTCTTATGTTGTGCATGTGTTCTTTGTGTGTTGAATTCAAGTGCCACCTTTTCTTTCTTTTGATGAGTCAAACCTTTTGGATTGAGAAGGGCCATTTGATAGCTTGCTTTTAGCTTGCAACTACTCATAATTTTGTATAAATAGAAGTGTTTTCTACACCATTCAGGATGCATATACTTGCTTTCCTACTGCTAGTTTTTGAATTGTTATTTCCAGATTTTTGAGTTGAAAGTTTGTGAGGAGTTTTAAGAGAGATTTTGTGAAGGATAGCTTTTGAGGGGGATTTGGTGAGTTGGAAGCTGATCTTTGGAGAGGGCTAAGCTAGGATTTCAGTTTGATCAATTGGAGCATTGCATAAATAGGATGTTGATTTCTACTCTAATGTGTTCTATTGTTTTTTAAAAGATTGCGTACATTGAATGTCTTGTTTGGAAATATATTTTCAATTTGTTATGATGAAATGGATGTTATATTCTTGATTGTTTAGGAGGGATTCTAGGTGAATCTAGTAGAGAATTCTATTATATGATTTCTTGCATTTATGTATTCCATAGCCTGAAATAGGGGTATATAATAATATATAATACTATTGAGCTTATATAGCTATTAAGTAGTTTGTGAAGTTAAGAGATAGAGATACTAGAGTTACTTTGAGATGCATGAGTTAGTGAGTCATATACAAATATTAGAGACAATAGTTTGTTCTTGGGATTTCTTGATCCAATGGATGGAATAACCTATGCATAGTATATAAATGGAGGAATTGTAGGTAAAATGATTGCAAATTTTAAATGTGACAACCCATCTAGAATATGTTTTTGGTGAGAAGGATAATACAAAATGATAAAAGAATAAATAATTAGAGGATACATCAAACATGCAAACAAACTTGTGGCAGTCTATGAAATTTTCTCCTTTCTAACTACATATACACAGTAGATGACAAAATAAAAAACCTAATAGTGTCCAAAAAGGAAGCTACCATGTTGTTAAACCCAAGGTAGAAGTTGTATGGATAAAAAGAATTTTTCAATACAACATATTGGATTATAAAAGGATATACATTGAACATATACATAGATTTAAAAATGTTTTATATTTTTTAAATAAGTTACCACTAAAAATGTCTTTTATTCTCCCCTTAAACAAATATAAGAAAAAATGAAAAAAAAAATTGTATGAGTGCACATGAATGCAACATGCTAGTATTATGTGGTCATTCTCCCTTACATCTACAAACCTTGAGAAAAAAACATAAATTTTAAGCAATTGAAACATTCATCACCCCATGCCTATAAATAAATTTGAATTTGCAACCAATACTTTCATTTAAAAATGTTAAAAAGTTGCCTTGACCTCTTAAGAATCTAGTAGCTCTAAAACCTTGATGTTTATAGAACTAAATTTCGCTTAATATCAATAGATTGAAGTGACAATTGTAGGGAGACTGGTAGATTCACTTGTGTCATTTAAAAAAATTAAAAATTGTTGGGTTTCATAATATTTTTCCTAAAAACTTTGCTCATTTTGTCTCATTGACATTACTGATAGCTCATAACACAATTTTTACAAAATCTTAAGGTAAGTCAATTGTCACGGTTTTAGTGAGTTTTTCATGTACTCAACCAGATCAATTTATTTCATGTTATATTTCATTCTAGAACAATTCTATTGTTATTTATTAAATGAAGGAATTGGGTTCTATGGATTTATCTATAACTATTTCATATATGAGTATAGGCTAGCTACAATATTTTTGTTGATCCTACTTCAACTTGTAGTGTTTAACTTGTGACTTAGTAGCTTACGTAATTTGCAAGCTTCTTGTTAAATTCCTCTTTCAACTAGATTAGTTATTACAACGATGGAAAATAATTTAGGGGATCGTGTGAGCTATAAGTCGAAGGATTTTCTAGGCCAATATTCAAGTAATAAAGAGTTAGTGCCTCTAAGAGTGGAGACCATGCATTATGAATATAAAATAGTAAAAAAGAGAAAAGTGTAGTGGATTCTTCAAATTTCTACCACTGGAATGTCCATCGAGTAGCCTTCTTGTTGTAGTATACTACAACTCTTGTATTTTTCTTTACAATATTCATTCTATTTATCAGATGCACATATTGCATTGAGAAAATTTATAGTAGTTTAAAGCATATCAAATATTAAGTATGAGTTATCTAGTTTGAAGGGACATTTCATATACATATTAGGTAGTGATCTATAAAATATTTTCTAGGTGCAAAGAATGCATTTGTAGCAAATTCAAGGAACATTAAATAGTATCTAAGGGTAGTTGAAGGGGCATTTGATATGATGTCTTTTAGTTATCGACAAATTATTTATCGAGAATTGAACAATTTTAAATTGCTTGAGATTAACTTCCTAGCCAAAAACTCACACTACATGTAACCTATGGGATAATGAATGGTGTGGCGCATGAGCTAACAATATGGAACCACTTTATTGATAGAAGAGTGAAGTTTCTATATCATTATTGAAGGAAGAGGTTTGCAAAAAAAAATTCATCGATAATACAAACTAGAAGATATGTTTTCTAATGGATTTAAGAAGGTTTAATAGCATGAGACCGGTATCTCGGGTTTTATGGACTCTCAAGTTCATTTAAGGAAGCCTATCATATATTTGGTTTACCATGGGCTTTTCAAATCTCATAGTTGTAGTGAAAGAGATTATTGTCTATCCAACCCTTAGAATACATATTTGACTATATTTATTAATTAATTGAAAATATATTGTTTTCAATTAATTAGTAGACATTTCCGTGAAATGATGGTTACCCCGATAGTCTCGTCAACTCCAAGTCTTTATCCAAGTTAGCTTTACCTCCGATTGGGAGAAGTTTTGATCATCTCAATTTATATTCTAAACACATTGCAATGACTATGATTAGTAGACAAGAGTTGATTAATCAGCTCTGTACAACGACTGAAAGCTTAGTTTGACAAACTCATTTAAATCTTAGTTTGAAAAATCATTTTGGTCTCCCAAAAAAAAAAATAACATTGTCGAGAGACCCCTTGGAGTATCTCCAACCAAAAAAAATGTTGCGGCCAAGTCACAAACTCAAAGAAAACGAGGTGCCCTAGTCTTCATTTTCTGCATTTTTCATGTATAAGATGCCACCAAACTTGTTCGTAATATTCAGGAGACATATTTATCGAGCTTTGTTCCAAGAGCTTTTAACATTTCATATCTAGTATAGAAATGGCCACAGAGAGTCCATTTGCATGGTATTTGTTGTGCAGTTTTTACACACACGCCCCACTGAATGTGGGGACCCTCTTTTTTGCTTTTTGGTGTTTTGGTCCCTCTTTCTGAGGGTGTTGCTTGCTTGAGTTTGTGCTTTGAATGTCCTATTTTTCCAATTGAAGTGGCATCCTTTTGAGCTATGTTGAAAATCTAAAGTTTCAACTTTATCTCAGGTTTTTCACTATTTTCAGGAAAATCCGCCTGGGCCGGATTCTCCCGGTTTCCCCTATTTGTCTGAAATGGACCTTTTGCATTGTTTTCGGGAAAATCCACACATGCCGAATTTTCCCGAAATCCTTCCCGAAGTCGAATCCCCGAAATTCTTTGTGGCTGCAACTGTCTTGTCAGATGCATTAATGGCATTTGTACGAGGGCAAGAGTGATATATTGATGTTTTGAGAAGTAATTGATCATTTTGAGTTGTGCATTTGCTATCATTTGAACTTTTGTGATTGAAGTTTTTGGTGTTTTGCTGGATATTTTGATCCTCGAGGTTATTTGAGCTGTGCATTTGCTTTTGGAGTGCGTGGGTGGTATCCAATCTGCATTAAGCGGTTATTTATTAATTTCCTTCATCACAACCCTTGCGCTTCCATGGTATGTATATGCACCTTGTTCTCTATTGGTTTCAATTTGCTTCTCACCATTTTGCTTGAAGAGTCATTCGTAGTTTTCTGGTCTTTCTGGGTGCACATCATCATTATGCATTTTGGGAGGTTTTAAGCTGTTGCACTAGTTAGTTTTGATTGATCAAATGTTATGCTTGGTCTGGTGTTGGTTCTTGTTTGGGCTTTGGTTCGCTGTGACTTTGAGTTTTCCATTTTGGTGAATCGCTAAATTGTCTATGCTTTCATGGTGGACATTTAGGGTTCCCAACCTAGGGCATGGTCATTTGTCTTCGAAGTTGTTGAGAAGTGGGTCATTAGTTCACATTTTATTCTTTAAGGTCCTAGGTTGGGCTAGTTTCAAATTTCTGGCTTGGATCTAGAATGATTTGAATTGATATGATAGAGTACTGAGGATGTAGACAGGTTCGGGTTTTTGAGGTCTTCGCAGAATTTCGCTTTCCCCAAATTTCCCCAAATTTCCTATCTCTCCTTTGTTTACTGCTTTAATCCGGATTTCCTTTGGTTTCACGAAAATTCGTTCCATCTGGATTCTCCCAAAGTCCGCGGTCGGGTTGTTTTTCCGATTTCAAGCTTAGATATTGTCATACCTTTGGTTTCACCAAAATCCATTCCATCTGGATTCTCCCAATATTCCATGCCCCTTCATTTTCCCCGAGTCTATTGTAATGTTGCTAATCTCGCCAAAATCTATCTCTAGCGGATTCTTCCGGGTGTTTAAGGGAAATGATTGAATTTGATGATTGTGGATTGTGGGTTTCTTGGTAATACATTTGATTAACTTAAAGAACTTATGCTAAGTATTCTTAATCTTTTCCTTGGCCAAGTTGACGATTTAAGAGATATTTTGGGATTTAGTTTGTTTGCTTCACTGGAATCTGCTTGGCCTAGATTTTCCAAAAATCCTTCCTAGTGTGGAATCCGCGAGGGGGACTGAATCCTGAACTTTGAGATAATGGTCTTTTGCACTTATTTGATTTTGATGAATCTAATCTTATGTTATCTTTATGTGTTTATAGGAAGGATCATGATAGAATGTTGCTAGTTGAGGCAAGGGAAAGGAAACTAACCTTGGTGCAGAGGCTTCTGCTATTTCGGATGCAGAGAAGGTTAAGCTAGATATGAAGAGTAGAATTCATGATAGCAAGTTGACCTCAATTTGGTCAGGGGTAACGGATATGAACATTGGCATGTGGGATTATGAAGAGTTCAAGGAAGAGATGATAGCACTGAATCCTCCTCTGTTGGCAGTAGGGATGGTACGATCTGGATTAGCTCATGTGGCAGGTTTCCCTCCTGCGGTACAGTGTTATGAATTGGTGCTAGAATGTGCCAGGAATTATGATAGGGGTTGAGCACTAGAGGTATCTTTGGGCAAGATGCTATCTATGAGGTATATCCACAGTTGTACCTAACTAGTGGAAGTTACAGGAGATTAAATGATGCCTTCACTATGTATATCACCAGATTGCTCCAGGGTGCAGAGCATGTAAGAATCTCCGACAAGGCAAAGGAATTGGTGGGAAGATATGGAGCATGGTTTATCAAGTTCACCACCTTTTCTTACATCAAAATTGATGGTTTTCAGAAGGCTCCCTATAGATTGCCAAGGTATCCTATAGATCACATCATTTTGTTAGAAGTTGTTAGGCAAATCTATGATTTTGACAATATTGTAAAGGGAGAAATGCATAAGACTGGTTTTGGGAATGATTTCCCTCTAAAGGTTGGAGTGGGTGAAGTTTGTGCCTCCATTCAGTCCGCCCATGCTACAGAGGAAGAGATGAGTACTTTTGGCCTTTCCTTCCACACCCAAAGAAGAAAATTTGATATAATTGGTGAAGCTGAAAAAGAAGGCCAACAGGGATTATAGCCATAAGCCTCATATTGAGGATTATTGGGTGAACCTTGCCGATGAGTTTGAGGTAAGGGAAAAGAAATTTTCCAGACTAACAGTAGACTTGGTGAGGCTGTATAATGTGAGGGCCATCCCAGATCAAATTAAGGAGGATGGAAATGTGATTCAGGGCCATGTCTACGAAGCAGTGAAGGGTAAACAAGTTGGAGAAGTTGACTGGTTGGAAAAAGAGAAGACTGACTTGGATCAGGTCATGGCCCAAGTAATTAGATTCACTAAGATGTGGTTGAAACACAAGATGCTAGATCTCAAGAGCGAAGGTGTTCCATGCACCTATGACTTGATGGGAGACTTAGAGTCTCATTCTGCTTCTGAAGCTTCTGTTGAACCAGACCAAAAGAGTAAGGAGAAGGTGGCCTCTCCTTTTAGAATTCAGGTAAGGGATGTTCAGCCTGAGAAAGCTGCAGAGCTGGGAAAGTAGAGAAAGCCTGTTGCTAAGAAGAGTAAACATGCCTCTAGAAAAGAAATTAAAAAGAATCAGGAAGAGGAGGAAGAGGTGCAGAGTGTCCATGCATTGATGAAAAAGAGAAGGACTACAAGGACATCACACAAGTTGGAGGAAGCTCCTAAGGTCGACAAGAAGGTTGAGCCACCAATGGTAGAAGTGGAAAGCTCCGGGGAAAAGACATAAGTTTATATGAGGAGATCCAGGACTCCTTCCCCAAGGGATACTATGGCCAAGGAGGATGTTTCGGTAAGTGTCCCTATTGTTGAGCAGGTGAGCTCCTCCATTCCCCAAGATGCTGGTAGTGTAAGGGGAGAGCAAAACCAAGATGAAGATCCTAAGGAGCTGGATGGAGAAGAGTTTCAAGAGGGAGTCCTCTTTAATGCAGAGGCAGAGATAGACAAGGTGATTCAATCTCCCTTGGCGGCACATGCGGATTCTCCTATAATGGAACAAATGGATAAGTCTCCCCAAAAGGAAGAAGAGATACTGGTTAGGGCTCCCTCACCAATAAAGGTTGTTTTAGAAGAACAGGTATGATAGGAAGAGGACCCAATAGTGGATGTTCCCAAAAGTCCAAATGTTGAAGAAGATGTTACTAATGATCAGCAGGAGAAGGAGCAGGGTAAGCAGAGCACTGTGCCCACCGAGTTCACTGTTCTTGATTGGCTCGAAAAGGAATTGAAGAGTAAAATGGTAATAATTGAGGATGCTCCTCCTATTTGGGGTGTCCTCATGGTGAATGTAGAGAAGCAGAGGGGTAAAAAGAAAGCAAGGGTTATCTCTCAGATTGAAAGAGATGGATTAGGCAATCGGGTGGCCCATATTGCTACCCCTGCTCCAAATAAAGAAAGGGATAATATAACTGCTTAGGATTATGATGTGCAAACTATTGATTTGGGACGTGCTACTGTGGAACAAGATATTAAGGAGTATGAGAGTTCCAGTGCAGTTATTGTGGGGAGATTAAAGAGGGTAGTGCAGACTAGACATGAGCTAGAAAAAGAGAATGAAACTTTGAGGAAATACTTGTAGGATTTAATGAAACCCTTGCAAGCCATTGGCTCCTCTTCTTCTGCTGTAGGATTTATTCCTCAGGAGACAATTTCTAAGTTGGAGAGGATGAAAAGTACTTCACATGCTATAGCTACTTGGTTGAAAGGTGTTCAAGATAAAGGAGATGAAGCCATTAAGGGCATATTATCCACTAGGGGAGATGCAATAAGGTTTATTGATCAGTTAAAGACTGCATTGGCGTAAGATAATATGCACACTGACCTCTTGTTGCACAAGGTTACAACTATCATGGGGTTCACTGAGGATAGACTGGTTAAATGCAGGATTCTTCCTTTTCCTAGGGTTTCTGAACCTTGGGAGTGGTTCGAAATTTTGCAAATGAGGCAAAAGGCCTTGAAGAAGATTCATAAGAAGGCAAACCTAATTGAGGATGCTCTAATTGATGTTCATGGGAGATGCATTTCATTCTTTGAAGTCATGATTGGAAGGAAAATGTTTGCTCCAAAGCATCTCAGTTTGGAGCAACTTAGAGAATGGTGGAGAGATATATATTCTCCAGTCAGTGAAGGACCGGTTACTAAACATCAGTTGGATGATGCTGCAACTTACATTGTTGTCATTTATAGATATTTGACTAATAAGGCTGATTGGGATGGTACAATTGAACAAGTGAAAGAAGACATCAAAATTCTTGAGAGAAGGATTAGGGTTTTGCCTGTGCCACCGGTTGCTGAACTGGAAAGGGTCTTGTTGGCCGTACAAGCTGAAAAAGATAAAACTAAAGACAAAGATGGGGAGTGATTATATAGAGTTACATTGATATTTGTGTTTCCCCATTAATTTACATGTATTGGGTTGACCTATTGACACTTTGGCGGTTGTGGATGAAATTGGTGCTATGGCACATTTCATATGATGGAATTATTCTTTTAGGCCGACCTATTTTAGGTTATGTTTTATTGTAAAATTAATTTGGGCTGACCTATCTTGTAAATTCTCTATAAAAGTGGGCATGTTGCCTCATTTGAATAGTAGAAAGAAAATTTAGAGAAAAAAGATAGAAGGATAGGTAGATCAGGAGAATAGTTGTATCCAAGCAAGTTAAGGTTTATTTTCAAAGCAAATGTTGTAACAGAACAACTTGGATTGTTGCTATCTTGGATGACATAATATAAGAGAGATATTGTGTTTGGTATCTATTTTTTGGAATCTCATCTGGTATGGTTCTTGTTATTCTATCTTTCAAATTGCTTATTATTTATGGTTAGATGCTTTGATAATGCTTAAGGTTTCATGTTTGGAATGTTGTAGCAATCTCTAGTCCATACTTTTTGCAGTTAGCTGATTGTTAGCTGCTTTGCAAAGTTAGCCTGGGCTTATATGTGTGCTTAGTTCAATTGTGAAAGTTATTCGTCTCAATTGCTGTAAGGTTGACTGAGTGAATGTTCATGATTTGAAAATCTTTCAGTACCTTAGAAGATTGCACTATTTCTGTGGAGTTGCAGATTCATCTGGGTTAAGCAGAAGATAGTTTATGAGAGATTGGTCCATTTTTACATTTTGTCCTTTGGCATTTTCAAGCTTAGTATTACAAGTAGTTTTAAGATTATCTCTGGAAACCTTTATCTTTTGCTATTTCTTTGTTATCTAATTTGTATCAAGTGTGAGAGTATCAATCTATTGCTTATATATGATAAGTTTGAAATCCAGCTCTGCTCATAGTAAGGTCCCTTTGTGATTACCGGCATTTTCACATTATCTCTGAGTTGTTTACTACATTGTCAAGACCTGACATTAGAGACCTTGGGGTTATCTTTTTTCCATAAAGATCTACCTTTCAAGAGGGATAGGATATTACATTCTGTCTGAGTTGTTGCTGTGCAGAAAACACCATCAACAGTATTGCTTCCTTTCAGTGCTTTATATGCTTGTTGTACTTCACAATTGTGACTCCCTGGCAGTTGATGGTGGAGACAACATCGAGTTGGGGGCCTTTATCAATGGAAATCAGAGCATACTTTCAAAGAATGGCAGCTTCGAATTGGGATTTTTCTCGTCTAATGGAACCAATAATTGGTATATCGGTATCTGGTATGCCCAAATCATCGACAAGACCATTGTTTGGGTGGATAATAGAGAGACTCCCATCAGAAACAAGCCGGGCGTTTTGAAGCTTTCAAAAAATGACTATCTCAAATTGTATGATTCTGAGGGACGATCAATTTGGTCGATAAGGAAGAACCAGAAAGCGATAGCCTTGAGAGCAATGATATTGGATTCGGGTAATTTTGTTTTGTTGGTTGTACGCAACATTTCTGAGATTGTATGGAAGAGTTTCTTGTATCCAGGGGACACACAGTTGTCAGGAATGAAGATGTGGAAAGTCATAAAGCTAACTTCTTGGAAGAGATCATTGGTTCCAGCACCTGGACCCTTCTCTGTCGAAATGGATCCAACCCCAAGCAAGACACAGTTTTTGCTGCGATATAATAACTTTATTACTTACTGGAACAATGGAGAGCGGGATGTCGACCATTTCATCAATTTTCCAGATATGTCTAATAAGGACTTTCCTAAAATTATTAAGAACACCTTTGTAAGGGTTTCTCCCACAAAGATGTACTCCATGTATTCTCAAATATCAAAATTCAATAGTTTCATTCAGCACACGCTCCTGGACAAGTCTGGAGATCTACAAACGCACTTTTGAATTGGTAATAGCAGCTGGATCCTTTTCTGGTCTGTGTTGCGAGACATTTTCCTTGTCTATGATGTATGCGGAACTTATGGAGCATGAAACAGAAACAAACTTCAATTCTGCAGCTGTTTGGAGGGCTTCCACCCAAAAGACAATTGTGCTTGGTATTCACAAGATTGGCGGTCAAGCGGATGCATTCGTAGTAGGTCTCTCCACTGCTCTCCCACCAACGGCACTACCGATGGTTTCTTGCAAAGGAACGCCATATCTTTAACTGAGGAAGAATTTGTTCCATATTCCCAATACCAATTTCTAACAGCATGTCGAGTTGCATGTTTGGAAAATTGCTCCTGCACAACCTACGATCTCACTAATTCTACTTCCCTGGTTTGTAGAATGTGGTTTGGCGATCTCTTCAATATTCATGTTGCATCAAACACTCAGCCCGTCTTCCTCTGCACGGCTGCTTCTGAGTTGGGGCAATCGATAGCCAATGGAGGAAGTGCCCAAGGTTGTTTCCTTTCGATTTCACTTCCCATCGACGTTGCTTTGATTCTTGTTTTCGCTTTCCTTGCTGTAATGTTTTTTCGTTGGAGGGGTCGAATAGTGGAGGAGGGAGGAGACATGCAAGATGAGCTGCCTGCTTTGCTGAGAAAATTCACTTACAAGGAGTTGCGAACCACAACCAACAATTTCAGGGATAAGTTGGGGAAAGGAGCATTCGGCTCCGTCTTCAAAGGAGCTCTCCTAGGCAATACGCTTGTTGCAGTAAAAAAATTAGAGGGATCTCCAGAGGTAGAAAAGTAGTTTCGTGTAGAAATAAGCACATTCGGAACCATACAACATGTTAATTTGGTCCGACTTTGCAGATTTTGCACAGAACGATCACAAAGGCTGCTAGTTTATGAGTACATGCCCAATAGTTCTCTCAATTTCTTTCTATTCACTGGATCAAAAAAGTTATTGGAGTGGAAGACACAATTCAAGATCGCTTTAGAAATTGCATGAGCTTTAGTTTATCTCCACAAAGAATGCAGAGATCAAATCACTCACTCGGATATAAAGCCCGAAAACATTCTGCTGGATAGCGACTTCAGCGCAAAGGTTGCTGATTTTGGGCTGGCAAAGTTAGTGGGAAGAGATCTCAGCAGGGTTTTGACAAGCATGAGAGGAACTCAAGGTTACATTACTCCCGAGTGGATCGCCGGTTTAGCAATTACTTCTAAGGCTGATGTGTATAGCTTCGGCATGATGCTGCTAGAAGAAATGTGGACATGAGTGTGAAAGAACAGACTAAGAAATACTTTTCGTCATGGGCTGCAACTCAAATTCAAAAGGGAAACTTGATGACTATTGTGGACGAAAGAACTACGATGCATGCGGATGTTGAGGAGGTGAGAAGAGGCACTCTTGCAAGCATGGTTTGCATTGCAAGGGATGAGAATGAGAGACCAAGCATGGCTCAAGTTCTCCTAATGCTCCAAGGAAAGATGGATGCTGATATGCAAGTAGTCATGAAATCTCTACAGTATCTAGTGGACCTATAGATAGATTTCGGTTGTCAATCTATTTTTTTAAAAGTAGATATATGTTATTAGTATTCTAGTTAGATTATTGGTGAACATGGTTGTGTGTTAGAAAGTCATTGTATTTTGAAACTCATTGCAATAGATGTCATGTTTTTTATTCTATCACTTTGAGAATTTTGTATATTTGCTTATTTCGTAATTAACAAATCATCATTGTTCTCTTGTTTGCCTTCATTTGATATCAGAACAAGGTTTTCTATAAAAAGTATTGAGTTAATATAACTGTTTAAAGGCTATGAACAGAAGAGTGCAAAATCTAGCAGAGACATCCAAGAGGTATATTCATCAAGAAGCAATGGAGGCTACTGTTTCTGTGAATTTGGTAGAAGAAAGCAAGGATGTTGTTGTGGATTGAGTTGGGTTTTACTTTATTTACACGTAGGAGGAGGTATCAAATTAATTTTAAAATAATCTTAAAAATTGCATTCCTTAAATTTAAGCAATCTCCTCCTTTATTCATATGATTTTAAGTTTACACCAGTAAAAATCTTTCAAAGATTTTATATCCCACGTGGAAAACAACTTCTACTATCTATTTAAAACATTCTCTTGAATTTAGTGGATAGTCATATGCTATGTAAAAGTTTTTTTTTAAGAAACAATTTTCTCATGAGACTTAAAACAAGAGGAAGATAGCTAATTCTTTTAGAACAAAATAAAGAGAAATTTTAAAAGTATTAAAGTATGGTTTAATTTTTAATAGATTTTTTATGGTTTTCTTTAGATTTTCTTTTAAATCATAACAATATGGTCATATATGAAGTGATTTATTAAGGGATTTAAATTTCTTTTAGAGGAGTTATAGGTTCAAAAAATTTAAACTATTTTTTATATCTTTTATAATTAAATGTATTATTGGTTGAAGTCGACATTTGTTCAAAAAACTATATATAAATATAAAAAAAATCTTTGTGTGTGTCACATGTGAAGGGACAAGGGTAGTATTCATTTGCAAAGATCTTTCTAGTATTTTGCGTTGAGCATTTTGAATCATTGAGTATATTTATTTTATGGAAGATATGATAGAAAATGTAACGTCTCACATGCTAATTTCAATCTTCGGAGATAATTTTACATATTGGAGTACTAGAATACAAAATATACTCAAATCGAAAGATTTTTGGGATATTGTATAACAAGGGTATGTAGAACTAGCATATATAAATATCTTCAATAATGTAAAGAAAGATAATGAAACCCTTTTATTGATTAAAGGTGCAATTAATCAAAAAAAATTTCCTAGGATAAGCAGTGTTATTCATTCTAGCCATTTTAAATACTGAATAATGCATATCAAGGTGTACAACTACAAAATTGTAGATGATGAGGATTTTCTTTAATTTAAAGATGACGACTAGTGTATTTGTGAATGATTTTCTAACAAAGCTAGAAGGTTTAGTAAGTCAAATGAAATTTTTAGGGGAATATGTAGATGAAAATAATGTTGTTGAGAAATTATATTAAGGAGCTTGATTACTATTGGCTAACAGATTGGGCACCTTGAGATATCACAACTCCACACTCGAAAGGTGCCAAAATGAACAAAGCAACTTTAGATATTAACCTTTAAACAAAGATGAATATCCTCTTAATTTTGTCGAGGTACAACTCCCTCACGAGATTTTCAATGAATTAAAATGCTAAAATAAAATATCATGTATGCTTTTAACCATAAAGCAATAAAGGAAAACCCAATATCAAGAAAATTCCTAAATATTAGATGAAATATTAAGCAAATAGGGAATCATTTCAAAGACCAATTCATTTAAATCACTTTAAGAAAAAAACTATGTATTCAATACCTTCTAAGGAATGAAATTTATCATGAAAAACACTACATAATCCACACAAATATGAAGTATGACATTAAGATATCCTTAAACACCAAGTTTCAAGAACACTAGATTATCTTCATAAACTATATGCACTAGTATAAATAGTAATTTAATTCACAACAAAAAAATGTAAATCTCAAGATTTTTAGAGAGTTTCTAGAGAGAGATAACATAGGAAAATAGATATGATTAAATAGGTGAAAGAGTAACCACCTCCTTTTTTTGTCCAAAACTGATCAAATTGGAAAGACACACAAAGAATAGTAAAGAAGATAAGCCTTCATAATGGTGTCACTTCACTTACAACTTTTGGGATCACCACAAGTTTCTTTCACTAGGCTTGGAAAATTTTAAGGATGTGTAATAGTTCTTTATGCTAAGGAATAGCCAAATTTGACATTCACACCTTCCACATCAGATGTTTTTCCTTAACTATCTCAAGGCGACGTTCACAAACTTTCAAGTAAGATTGATCACTTGAGATGTGACCAAAATTAATTCACTAAGCTTCTTCAGGTGCTCAGTATTTAGTGAAGGTGAATCAAGAACTTCCTTAACAATTCCTTAGAAACTATCTATCAAACTCTTGATGTCTATGTCACTTCCAATCTCACCTTTATTTTGTAGTAACTTGAGAGTTGCCAAAGTACTAAGAGCTTCTTATGAAAGAATGGTGCACTCATCAATGATTTCTCTTAGCTTCTACAAACTCTGTTTAGTAATTTTTAACTTCCACTCCACTCCCTTGTTCAATACCAAGCAATGAGTGTCTGAACCACTAGGTATAATATGTTCTACAACACATTTCTCTATATCCTAGCTTAACATTAATTTTAATTCAGTTTGGTAATTGTTCCATAAATTTTCTTCCTTTTCAATCACAAAAATCTCCTCCCCTAAAGTAGTCTTCAAAGAATTTGTCTCTTGGAAACACTTCATAGATTCAACAATAAAAAAGCCTCCCTTTTTAGTTAGACACTTACTCCATTCCTCCATAACCTTGTTTAGGGTTTGAAAACTTTTTATTGTAACCTTACGTATCTTCTTTTCCAACCACGGTTAAGGATTCTATAGAGGAATCAACCTGGGGGAGGGGTTGAGGATAAAGTTCAAAAATTCACCTTAGACATCCAGTTAAGTTTCAGACCCAGGCCTTTAATTCATTCTTATTTTCTTTTTCCTTCTTTGATCATTCAGCCATTTTGGTTGCAGAAAACTAAAAGATTTGCATGTCTCCATCTCTGGTAGGGGGACCAAGATCTATTTTGTTCACCTTGAAATCATTTTTTGTTTCCTGATTGACATCCATTTGCACTGAAGGGTGCACAATCCCTACTTGGAGGCTTCCTAACTCTACATCATCTATCAACTTGACAATAGTCTTTAACTTCTTCCTTTTTGGGGCAAAAGATCTTTGTAACAACTAACCTACCATATCTTTCTTAGGTAAACTAGGTTGTATAGCCTTTATTTTCCTTGATAAAGTGTTCTCCAACAAGGTTGGAGTTACTAAGAGCTTGGTTGGTCGAAAGCCTGGAGATTCAAATAATGTTCTAGCTACCGGAGGAGTATCCTTTGTAGGTGCAACTATTTGTGACTCCTGAGGTACACTTATCTGATGGGTGAATCATCTTGAGAAGGAGAGGAATTTATCTGGAAATATCCCAAAACTTTATCTTCTTCTTCTACTTCTTTCTCTTTTTCTAGTGAGGTCAAATTAAGAATATCCTCTCCACATGTTTGTGAGAATACATTTCTATCAAGTGCATCATCACCACCATCTCCATGAGATCCTGATGCTAATTTTTGAGAGGTAGTTTTGGCTGCTTGGATGCTCACAAACATATTAGAAGTACCTTAAGAAGGTTGAGTACTCCTTGACCTGGTGTGAGGATGAGACTGGTTTGTCCTTTTCTTAGTCATCCATTCTTTTTTTCTGGCTAAAACATCAACAATTATTGCTTTAATGGTATCCTTTTCCTTGATACTCCAATCCATGGTAGGGATAGGGAAACCTTCTATTAGCTCTATATAAACTAGATCCACCATGTCGAACCCATCCTTAATAATGTAATGAAAATCCCAATCCAATTTGAAACTAACAATCTGATCCACGAACAATCTCATCTAGCTCCTTCTTCTGACTTCATATTCATCAAAATAATCAGCCCAGAAGCCTTCAAGATTAGGTTGATGAAAGAAATTTAGGCTTTGCTTTAAATTGTCGTTAACATAATTTTTCAAATCAAAAGGAAACCATACATCAAATGTAAGAAAATTATACTTATACAATTCCTTCTCAATGTTTAGGGCATTAGACATAGATAGGAAACTGTAAGAACCAAAGCTAGTAGGAAAACTAATAGTCGCTCTTTTCCTGTGTTGATATAACCTATTTACATCTACTAATTGCCTGCATACTTCTATCACAACCCATTTATCTTTAGGATATTTTGGCATCTTAATTGGAATATGTAAGAAAATCTTTGAAATTGAATGAAGTGTCTGCCATAAAAATTTATAAATTGTATTGCCTCTAGTGACAATCGTATTGTAGGATGACCTTGCAAGTCTCTGACCATCCTCATAGTGAAAGCACCAGTTTCCCTCCTAAAATTCTGAAAACTTTTGTGAAGTTGTAGCTTATTTAAATAGTCATAGATAGTTACTTTCCATAGGGGGAGATCACTTAGTCTTAAACTAGGCCAAGGTCTTGTGCTAGTGATGGCATATATTAAGTATGAAGATATGTAGATGAACCTATTGAGGGTAAAGAAATTCATCAACTCATGCAAGTGGTCACTGATAATTTCTGCCCAATCTAAGAATTGCTTTCCACATAACATGATTTGGATGAAGAAATACATCCATTCCTCAAATCCATGAACGTCTTCATTTCCCCTTATCCTATGTAACAACACTACAATGTCGATCACTTCTTCCACAAAATGGGTTCTATGCAACTTCTGAGGCAATTGAGACTTACCCCTTTTAGGCTTGGCCAACCAATTCTTTTTTATTTCATTCTTCTAGACCCATTTCTTTATAAAAAAATCAATTTGAGAATTTATTATATCAGAGGTGAATACTCATTTTTTTTGGGATTCTCAAGCAAGACACAAAGGTGGACCTCTAGACTTTCAGAACATGTCGATTATATTTTGTCCTGACCTCTTGTGTTTGTGAATTATAGCGCCTAATGCATTCTAAAATGATTTTAGGGCATTGTACTTCTAAAGGAAATGTGATAGCTTCGACTAACTTGCTAGAAATTACTTGCACAGTGATGGGTGGCGGGAATGGTTTATCAAATTTACTTCTTATCCCTCCCAAATTTAGAGGCCCAAAATGCGTATCCCTAATTTTTGGTCCTTCATAAGTTAGCCCAGACACATACTCATAGCCTATGTGTTTAAATTTTTTCATGATTGAGAATTAGGGCTCAAACAAGAAACTACCCACACAATTTTGAAACAAGAATACCAATTTATCCCAGAAAAATAATTTGAAGCAAGGAATATTATAAATACCTTGAATGACGGAGCTTGTAGCTAAATTTTTGTGTCTTGTCCAACCCTACCTCAGGAAACAACATCACAATGAGAATATTTATCTGGCACTTAGAATATTTCATTAAAGACCCCAAAGAAGGTGCATAAATAGAAGATATTAATATCTCTTACTTGCCATAGGGTACGTGGCGACAACTACTTCATCATTCATTAAAATTGTTTTCAAAATTTGAAAACAATGTCTAGAAGTGGGGAAGCGAGATATTTGATGAACTTCATAAAAGTGCGCTTAGGTTCAAACTTCACTTCAAGATACCACCTGAATGAAAGAATAGAAGTAGCAAAGAAAATGTAACACCCCTCCATTTTTCTCTTTTGATCAGACAGTGTTCTTCTTCGTTATTCTTTGTTTTCTATTGGTAATTTGTCTATGATACTCGGTTACTATTTGATCGCTAACTATAAAGTGATGTGGATGTTATATTTTGATGTGATGGTATTTTATTATGATGTTATCATTATGACATGCTTTAGACTAGCATAGAGGATATTTGAATTAATGTTGTTTTAGGCTTTTGATCAGATTATTGATGTTAGATTCGTCAGTTTTGTAACACTATATTGGTGAAGGGGACGAAATTTCACCACTCGCTTGTGAGCACCCTATGATTCTGTGATTCCCTCTTCATGGTGTGTTTTATTATGATATATATATATATATGTATGTTCGATATATGTTTTGTTTGCAGGTTTATAGGTACATGACATTGACTCCACCTGATTTTATAGGTTTGAACATGTCCATTTCCCAACACTATTTGGATTGGGAGATAGTAGCAAGGTTTTCCATGTCAAGTCATCACCCTGGTCATAGTTTGTCGTTGGTTTTAAGTTGGGTTTGTTTTCTTTAATGTTCAATTTTTCCTTGATATTATTTAAATTGCAAGTTGTAAAAGGTAAATTAATGGAAATAGATATTTAAGTTGATTATTAAATTAAACCAATTTATTATGTTAGAAGATCATAGTTAATTAATTTATTAATTTCATTTAATTAGTAAAATAATTTAATCTTTGGATTATATCTATTTTATTAAATTAATTGAATTGAGTTATTTTAGAAATGTTAGGTATTTTTAAAAAAATTAGTAATATGTTTTATTTTGAATTTATTTGGAGGATTTGATGCAAACGAATTTGGAAAGATATTTTTGTTTTGTTTCAAAATATTTATGATGGAGGTTGAAAGAAATATTTTTCATGGAGTTTCATGGCTATAACCATGAAAGTCTATGGAATAAAAAGGCAGAGAAAGAAAAGGAAGGAAGAAATAAATTCTAGTCTTTTTGGTTTTGGAATTTGATTGTGGAGAAGCTCTGTTCTTTGCTTGGAAGGAGTTTGAATCTGTGGAGGAGTCTTTACACCATTTCACATCCTCTCAAGCATTTGGAAACCAGGTTCTTGTTATTTAAATTAATTTTATTTTTGGAAAGATTCATAGATTTGATATGTTGTTTGCAAAATGATTGTTTGGGCAAACTCAAAAATTGATTAAGATGAAAAAATCCCATGTGCAACCTTTGTAGTAAATTCTGGAAACCTCTATGTTCAAATGGTTTTCTCAAGATTTTTTTTGTTGAGTATTTGGTTGTAAATGACCATTTCTAGAAATTATTTTCTCTATTGAATCAATGATTTTAATAAATCTATATATATATATACATATATATACATATATATATGTATGTATATATATATGTATATATATTTATGTATATATATTTTTATATATATGTATATATATATATATATATATTTATATATATACATATACATATATATACATATACATACATATCTATATATTTATATGAATTTTATTTGTGAAATAGAAAACCCTCTGTCAAATTCCGTATTGGGCGAAAATGAAATTTTCACAGGGTTTAAAGAAATTAAAAAAATAATAATAATTAAAAAAACACCAAATTTTGGGGAGGTTGGGGCTCTCCCCACAGCTGCCCCAATGGGACGCACTATGGAGGAGGCAGCGCCCAATGCCCCTCTCCATAGCCATGCCCCATATGTTACGGGTTTCGTTGTGTTTAAACACTGTCGCGCCGTTTTGGGGGTTCGACTGTGTTTAAACACAGTTTCCCCATGTGGGGGTTCAACTGTGTGCAAACACAGTCGCCCCACCAAGGGTTTGGCGTGCCCCCCAATAATCCCCCATGTCCTTTGACCTTTTTAAAATTCTTTTTTATTATTATTATTTTTTTATATATCACATTTTATATTATTAAATATATATAATATATATGTATGTATATATATAAGTATATATTCATATATTTATATGTATATATAGATGTACATTTGTGTATACATATACATTTATATATTTAATTATATATTATTGTTTGGAAATTTTAATATATAATGTTGAATATATATAATATATATATTGGTGTATATATATAATTACACGATTATGTATATATATTCAATATGTATATATATTTAAATATATATTTAGTTGATATTTTAAATAGGTGCATATATTAAATGCACAATTAGAGGTATTGAAATAATATGTTTAATAGATGAAATATTTGATTTTAAAATGATCTATTTTGGAAAAGAAGAAATTGTTTTTAAAATGAGATGTTTTAATGGAAGAATTAAATGTTCTTCATTTAAATGTAATTAAGGAATTGAAATGTATGGTTTAAATTTCCTTCTTTGTCTGAAAGAGACTTTATTAAATTAGTTTATTCAGGTGATAAATTACTGTATTTTATTGAGGGAGGTGGATTTAGGAAATCCAAGAATATATTTAATTCTTGTTTAAATTTCTCTTTTAAATGTAATTTATTTTGTTTTCATTTTGGGGGAAGTTGTTTATAAGCGTTAATAAGTCTTCCAGATAGGGTATTTAAATCTTTGGGGTTATCGTACTATTATAGTCAGCCTTTGAATTTCCTTGGGTAGTGCATATAGCTGCATTCAGTTAATCACCCGGTTACCATGAATGGGGATGTGTTGCATTTATGTTTTGGATAGAGATTTAATATCCTTAAGTGTGCACTAGTTTACCCTTGGGTTGTGGAGTTGTTCCACGTGTTGTCTTAGAGGAGTGGATTTCAATGAGGGTCTGCACATAAAGTGGTCCCAGGGTAACTCATTGTGAATTAGTTAATCCAGTGATAATGTAAATAAAATTATTAGAAGAATAGGTAGTATTTAACACTTAAAAAGAGTAATTGTGCCTTGCTCATGGATGCAAGGACTTGTATACACTTGGGATGGGACGAGAAGGCCTAGAATGGAAAGATCATTATCTTGTCTCTACGAGAGATAACTTATTTTGTATTGGTTTGCATGAGGAGTTGGGAGTCATTAGAGGCTTCCAAGAGATCCCACGATGGGGGTCGGGGCCTAAGAAGACTTACCAAGATATTCCATGTAGAATTGTGATGACACTTCTCCTAAGTCAAAAGTATGTTTGTATCAGTGATGTAATTGTTTAGTTAACTCTGGAAGCAATGTAACCACATTGATAGTGTTGTATTTTTATTTGATTAAGTTCAGCTATGTTTTATCCTATGTCTAGAGGTATATGGTCTTGTCTAGGAATCCTTGTTACTATCTCCTAGCATGGGGGTGGGCCTTCAGGTACCACTTGGTTGGGTGAAACATGCACCTTACTCCATTGGGTTCTCTTCTTTGTTTGTATTGACGATATTTCTAGTTGGAGAGCTCATAGGATCTAGTTACATTTCACATGCTTATATTCATTTCAGTTGATTCTTGTAATATTTACCCCTCATTTGTAAACAAGGTGGAAGATTGTATTTTGTAATCACGCTTATTGGTTCTACCTCATTCGGGGAATGAGAGATGCAATCTCCTTTGTTACATTATTGTTATATAAAATCTTATTGTATCTCTTATTGCTATGATATAATTTATCATGTTTGGAATGTATGAATACTTAACTTCTTAAGTAGATAAATGTTATGGATGTAATTATGTTGTATGTATGGGTTTAAAAGTAATCTCAGTCTTGTAACCTTAGAGGTTGTTGGCATAGGGTAGTGAACTTCCATGTTAATTGTACTTTAAGCAAAAAAAAAATTGGTGCATTTGAGTAGTTAATTGAAACTTCCTCTAGGGTTACATGACGAGGTGCTACACATGGTATCAAAGCCCGGGTTTAAACACTGGGTGCTCTAGGATTATGGTGAACCCATTAAGTTTTTATTTGTGTAGGTTTTAAGTTGTGTACCTTGCTTAATACCTTGGTGTGTCTGTGCAATATTATGCCTCCCAGATGTGAAGGAGGTAGAGGGCGAGGACGTGGTCATGTGGGAAGTCATAATGGGAGTTAGCATGACTCTCCTCCTCATGTTTCACATATTCCAGATCAGGAGGAGTACCAGACATCAGAGAATGCTCCAAGGGGCAGTGACAGACATAAAAATCCTCTAGGGATCGAGGTTGCGCTCAGGGCACTTGAGGAGGCATTGGCACTCCTTAGTCAGAGGCAGGCTAGGGTTCAAGGTAATCCTGGTGAGAGGGAAGTTCTGACTAAGTCAGAGGCAGTAGCATCGACACATATGAGAGATTTACTTAGGGCATGAACACCATTGTATGATGGAGCAGGCATTGGGTTAGAGGTTGAGACTTGGCTTATAGACCTCAATCGGTGCTTTGATATGCACCCTTATGGTGGCAATACAAAAGCGTAGTGCGCTATCATGCATTTGCGAGGGTTTGCATCCACATGGTGGAGGCTAGAGGAGCAAAATATCCATATAAATATTAACTTTGTGTCCTATGAGATTTTTCTAGAGTGGTTCAGAGATCGCTTACCATCTGACCATTGGCGTCAGTGTCGAGGCGATGAGTTTCAAGCCTTGCGTCAGTTAGCCTTATCAATTGAGTAGTATGAGTGACACTTTTATGAGCTCAAATAGTTCATAGGTATAAGAGATGATTAGGGGATGTTGGTCCACCACTTTATCAGGGGCTTGAACGCCTGTATTAGTGGAGGTGTGAGGGTTTTTGAACCCAAAACCATGGAGACAATGGTTGAAAAAGAGCATCTAGTGGAGGAGAATCTGGAATAGCACTGTGAGGCCACATTGGTGTTCAGATTGACAGTAGTTCAATAGCAGGGTCTAGTACACAAGGAGGTCAGAATCAGGGAGATGTACCTCCCAAGGCTCAGTAGGGACCTTTGCAGAGTGGTCAGCAGCAATAGGTATGATAGGGGAAACATAAAGGTTTTCAATAAAGGTAGGGGAACAAAAACTAGAGGCATATGAAGCACTTCAACTCTGAGTAGCCAACACAGAGCTCACAGTACACTTTCAGGGGTGGCACACAATAGTCTAGTGCACCACTTGGAGGCAGGGGCTATGGTAGAGGTATTGGATGTTTCACATGTGGCCAACAGGGTCATATAGCTAGAATGTGTCCTAGAAGGGGCACATCTAGATTTTCACAGGGACCAGTGACATCTAAGCCGATAGTTGGGGATGCAGGCAGAGGGCATTGGGTTTTCATAGTGATTGATAACTGTTAGGTAGAGCATCAGGGTACTATTTTCAAGACATTTGGTATGTTGTTGGGTAACCCAATTACCATTTTGTTTGATTCTAGAGCGTTAGACTCCTTCATTTCTTCTTTTGTCATGACGCGATGTAGACTAGGGGCAGTAAGGAAAGTTGATAGGTGGCAAGTTGAGTTAGCCTCAGGCGTGAAATTTGTATCACATTCCCTTGTACCAGAGTGTAGATTGGAGGTTGGACCTCTCCTTACTACAAAAGACCTCTGATTTATTCCATTGGGTTCTTATGATGTTGTCATAGGGATGGACTAGTTAGAGGCACATAATGCAATCATAAATTGTCGACATAAGTCGATTCAAGGCATTGATGCATCTGGCAAAGAGGTAGAGATAGTGGGAGTTGAAAGGTCGATTTCCTTGAGAGTTATCTCAAATATGCAGTTGAGAAGGTGTGTGTGTCAGGGTTGTCAGTTATTCATTGTTATAGTGGATGATTTGGATTTAGAAGATGAAGAAGATAAAGCCTCTCTCGATAGTCACCCCATTCTTCAGGAGTATTCAAATGTCTTTCCAGATGAAATTCTAGGGATGCCATCTCAAAGAGGCATAGACCTCAACATAGACCTTATACCTGGATCAAAACCCATTTCATGAGCTCCTTACCATATGACCACTCAGGAGCTAAAAGATCTTTGCTTGTAGCTTGAGTTGTTGTTAGCAAAGGGCTTCATTCACCCTAGTGTTTCTCCATGGGGAGCACCAGTTATTTTCGTGAAGAAGAAGGATGGTTCACTTTGGTTATGTATTAATTATCGACAGTTGAACAAAGTGACTATCAGGAACCAATATCCGCTTCCTACGATTGATTATCTATTCAATCAGATCAAGGGTGCCATAGTCTTTTTGAAAATTGATATTAAGTCAGGATATCATCAGCTTCGTATCTTTGACTCAGACATACATAAGATGACATTTTGAACATTATATGGTCACTATAATTTCACGGTAGTACCATTCAAGTTTATGAATGCACCCTCTATGTTCATGAGTCTGCTGAATGGGGTATTTCATACATACTTAGACAAATTTGTCCTTGTGTTCCTTGATGAAATTTTGATATACTCTAGGACAGTGGAAGAGCATGAGTAACATTTGTGGCAGGTATTGCAGTTCTTACGGGATAATCAACTTTATGCTAACCTATTGAAGTGTGAATTCTTCAAAACTGAGCTCAAGTACCTTGGTCATGTGATCTCAGGAGAAGGTATTTCAGTGGATCCTGCAGAGATCCAAGTGATCTCAGATTGGCCTAAGCCCACGAATGTGGTAGAGATACATAGCTTCATGGGGCTATCATGTTATTAAAGGTGATTTGTGCATGGCTGTTCGAGGATAGTGTATCCTATCACCTCCCTTCAAAATAGAAGGAAAAGGTTTGTGTGGTTAGAGCAGTGCGAGGCAACATTTCGTAATCTTAAGGAGAAGTTGACCAGTGCACCAATACTTTCGAAACCAGATCCAATTGGGGACTTTGTAATCTGTACAGATGCATCCTTGGAGGGACTAGGAGTAGTGTTGATATAGGAGGTTCGTGTCATAACATATGAGTCATGAAAGCTCAAGGATCATGAGTTGGCAGAAATTGTTGATGCATTAACAAGATGGAGACATTTCCTTCTTGGCCATAGGTTTGAGCTGCATAGTGATCACAAAAGTCTTCAGTATATTTTCACACAACCCAACCTTAATGTTAGGCAGAGGCCTTGGATGGAATTTCTTTGTGAATATGACTTTGAAGTGAAGTATATCCAGGGAAAGGAGAACATCATAGCTGATGCTCTCGGTAGATGGAGACATGAGTTATCCGAGTTGACTCTTGTAGTAGATTTGTAGAGTTGGATTCTTTTTGCTCTTCCAACAGATAGTTGGTATCAGGAGGTTAGGATAGAAATAGAGGTAGGTAGACCTCTTGGGGGTAGGCATTCAGGATATTCTCAGGATCCAGATGGGATATTGAGGCACATGGGATGCATATACATTCCTTTATTAGCTGATCTTTGCACCTTAGTTATTATTGAGGAACACCGTGCACCTTATTCAACCCATCTAGGGGTGAAGAAGATGCATGCAGATCTGCGTTAATTGTATTTTTGGCCAGGGATGAAGTGTGATATTGTAGATTATGTGTCGAGATGTCTAGAGTGTCAATGGGTGAAGGCTGAACACCAGCATCCAACAGGGCTTTTGCAACATAATTTAGTACCAGAGTGGAAATGGGACATGATCTCATTGGATTTCATTGTTGGTTTACCCAACTCTTCGAGATGGCATGATGCAATTATGGTGGTAGTTGATAGGTTGATAAAGGTAGCATACTTCTCACCTATTCGATCTTCCTATAATGCATCATCCGTAGCTAGAGTGTTCATGGAGGACATAGTGAGGTTACATGGTATTTCACATTAGATTATTTCTTACAGGAATCTAGTGTTCACCTCAGCTCTTTGGAATTCATTACAACATAGGATGGGGACATAGTTGAACTTTAGTTCAACTTATCACCCAAAGACAGATGGATAGATTGAGAGGGTCAATCAAATCCTTGAGGATATGTTGTGTATGTATGTGATGGGAATACTATCTCTATTTGGTATATTTTTCTTATAATAATAGTTTCCAAAGTTTTATCGGCATGCCTCTATTCCATGCATTGTATCGGTGACCATGTCACACTCCTTTGAGTTGGAATCCACTAGAGGATGGAGTAATTTTGGGTCCTGAGATGTTGCAGGATATGGAGCAATAGGTGGCTTGGATTAGAGAGCATTTGGTGGCATCTCAGGATAGGTAGAAGAAGTATGTAGATGCGCATAGGGTGGATTGACAGTTTTGTATTGGTGATAGATTCCTTTTGTGGGTGCCTCCACAAAAGAGTCCAATCCGCTATGGAAAGGGCTCTAAGCTTGCACCTCACTTTGTCGAACCCTTCGAGATACTCGAGAATATTGGTACAGTTGCTTATCGGCTTGCTTTACCACCCAGTCTCTTGCATATTCATGATGTATTTCATGTTTTTGTTCTTGGACTGTACCATCCAGATATTTCTCATGTCCTTGATTGGAATGATTTACAGGTAGAGGACATGCAGCTAGCTTTCGAGCCCATGATCATAATGGAGCACAAAACGCTTGCTCTTTGAGGGTGAGATATTGATCAGGTTAAGGTCCAATGGGATCCTAGGGATCATACTTCATCCACTTGGGAAGATGCAACTAGGATGAGGGAGCTCTATCCCTATTTGTTCGTGGGCTTCCAAGAGTAAGCCTAACCCTAGGGGGCAAGGATGTAGCAACCCTCCATTTTTCTCTTTTGATCAGACAGTGTTCTTCTTCTTTATGCTTTGTTTTCTATTGGTACTTTGTCTATGATACTCGGTTACTATTCGATCGCTAACTATAAAGAAATGTAGATGTTATATTTTGATGTGATGGTATTTTATTATGATGATATCATTATGACATGCTTTAGACTAGCATAGAGGATATTTGAATTAATGTTGTTTTATGATTTTGATTAGATTATTGATGTTAGATTCATTAGTTTTGTAACATTCTATTGGTGAAGGGGACGAAATTACACCACTCACTTGTTAGTGCCCTAAGATTCCACGATTCCCTCTTCACGGTGTGTTTTATTATGATATATATATGCATGTTTGATATATGTTTTGTTTGCAGGTTTACAAGTACATGACATCGACTCCACCTGGTTTCATAGGTTTGAGCATGTCCATTATCCAACAATATTTTGATTGGGAGATAGTAGCTAGGTTTTTTGTGTCAAGTTATCATCTTGGTCATAGTGTGTCGTTGGTTTTAAGTTGGGTTTGTTTTCTTTAATGTTGTTCAATTTTTCCTTCATATTATTTAAATTGCAAGTTGTAAAAGGCAAATTAATGGAAATAGATATTTAAATTGATTACTAAATTAATCCAATTTATTATGATAGAAGATGATAATTAATTAATCAATTAAATTTAATTAGTAAAATAATTTAATCTTTGGATTATATCTATTTTATTAAATTAATTAAATTAATTGAATTAATTTATTTTAGAAATGTTAAGTATTTAATTTGAAATTAGTAATATGTGTTATTTTGAATTTCTTTGGAGGATTTGATGCAAAAGAATTTGGAAAGATTTTTTTTTTTTTTCAAAATATTTATGATGGTGGTTGAAAGAGATAGTTTTCATGGAGTTTAATGGCTATAACCATGAAAGTCTATGCAAGAAAAAGGTAGAGAAAGAAAAGGAAGGAATAAATAAATTCTAGGTTTTTTGGTTTTGGAATTTGATTGTGGAGAAGCTTTTTTCTTTTCTTCGAAGGAGTTTGAATCTATGGAGGAGTCTTTACACCATTTCACATCCTCTCAAGCATTTGGAAATCAGGTTCTTATTATTTAAATTAATTTTATTTTTGGAAAGATTCATAGATTTGATATGCTGTTTGCAAAATGATTGTTTGGGAAAACTCAGAAATTGATTAAGATGAAAAAATCCCATGTGAAATCTTTGTAGTAAATTATGGAAATCTCTATGTTCAAATGGTTTTTGTCAAGAATTTTGTTTTTAAATATTTGGCTATAAATGGCCATTTCTAGAAATTTTTTGCTCTACTGAATCAATGATTTTAATAGATCTATATATATATATACATATTGAAAAGTATATATACATATACATATATATATATATATATATTTATATGAATTTTATTTGTGAAATAGAAAACCCTCTGTCAAATTCCATATTGGGCGAACATGAAATTTACGCAGGGTTTAAAGAAATAAAAAAATAAAAATAAAAATAAAAGAACACAAAATTTTTGGGAGGCTGGCGCTCTCCCCACATTCGCCCCCATGGGAGGCGTTGTGGAGGCAACGCCTAGTGCTCGTCTCCACATCCACACCCCATATGTTAGGGGTTTGGATGTGTTTAAACACATCTGCCACATGTGGGGGTTCGACTGTGTGCAAACACAGTCACCCCACCAAGGGTTTGGTGCACCCCCCAATAATCTTGCGTGCCCTTTGACCTTTTTTAAAGTCATTTTTTTTAATTATTTATTTTTTAAATATGAGATATTTTATATGATTAAATATATATATGTATGTATATATATATAAGTATATATTCATATAGGGTATAAGCAGGATCATGAAGGGCCAAAAGGTGGCGATATCTAAGTGATATGATGGCCCATGTGGTTGACGACTTTTTTTATACGCAAAATTGATGAAATGAAAAGGGTTTTTAAAGGAGATTCTCAGCTTTCCACCAATATATATTATTCTTTACTTTGAATTTAATAAATAATTATTATTCATTTTCTATTTGAATTACGGCTAAAGTCTTGATTGATAGGCCGATTGAAAAAAATCTATAACTTTCAAATGGTATCATATTTTTTAAATCCAAAACATCTATCACATTCTATGCTTCACATACTATAAGATTAAAAAAAATAAAAAATGAATTTCATGAAGTTTTGACCAAGTTAAGGTGGTCAAAAATATGAGTTTTTATATTTTTTAAAAGTTGTAATAAAAAAATAATAATTAATTATTTACTTGGAAAAAAATTACAAAAAAATATCCATCACATCGGGACATGAGTCCCCTACTTATATCTAAAATATTATAAAAAAAAATTATCATTTTATTGTGGTTAGGGTGGTCAGACAAACACCTACTTCTTATTTTTTCCCTGAAATTTAAGCATTACTGCATTGAAATTTCAAATTTTCACCAAATAGATTTTAAAAAAATAAAAATAAACCTAGTAGTTTAGAAACTACATTCAATTTTCTATAGATTCTATTCTTAAATATTTTTCAAATAATATAGATAAGGGTGATCCCACAATAATGGGTTACACTTTTTGGCCAAACTTGACATTGAAATCAATATTTTTCACGAGATATTCACTTTCGTACGCCTATAGAAGCTAAACCATTAAGAATTTGAAGATGAAGCAAACTAGTGATTTATGATATTTTGTGTTCAGAATCTAATTATATATATTTTTTAAATTAAAAAATAGATTGTGAATTCTTCTATGTAGTCTTTATTAACTTATTTTTTTTTACTAAACATCATTTTCAAATACTGATGCTTACTTTTGGCTACATAACTTTTTTTATAGAAACCATACAATTCTAATTTTTTAAATACAGTGTTTTCACACCATTATCTAGGGGATAGATATTTTTTCATAATTTTTTGTTGCATATATATTTTTTAATTAATTTTCTAATTCAAAGTAATTATAATTTGGATATATTATACTTTCAGTTGCATAACTTTTTTTGTATTCATTTGAATTAACTTATTCCTTTTTTGTTTGAATAAGGACATCAATAGCTAGTGTACATGGATTTTTAAGAATTTTTTTTCTCTCTTTTCCTATTTTTCCATATGTGTGAAATAAAGACCTCTATGTTCATTGAGAAACCTACATTCACAAGAAATAAAAAATAAATATAATAATAAAATTAAATATATTTAAAATTATACTTTTTTGGAAGCTTATAACAAGGACTACATATTTACAAAAAATAATTTTAAATAAATTAATTTGATCCCCTAAAAGGTAAATCAAAAGTGGTTTTTTATCAGCATTTTGATAGGTGTAGAGGAGACTCCATTATAGGTATGGTTTAAAACTAGTGGCTTTCTATCCAAGGGGGTTTGATATAAGCGGGTTTGAACAAAACCTCTTCAATTAAAACCCTTAATATGGAACCTTTTAAGGCTTAAATCATTATATTTTCTAAAAATATGTTATTTTAGCAAAAATCAAGATGTCCCTTAAAGTGTAACCCATTATTGTGGTAGCACCCATAACTTATTCAATTTTTTACGTCAAGTTGCCTAACTCGGATTTTCTAAATTTTATTGCCACTTAAGGGCCTATTTTTTCCATGATGATCCTGCACATACCCTATATTTATATGTATATATGTATATTTGTGTGTATATATATTTATATATTTAATTATATATTATTGTTTGGAAATTTTACTATATAATGTTGACTATATATATATATATAAAATATATATATATTTACATGATTATGTATATATATTCAATATGTATATATATTTAAATATATATTTAGTTGATATTTTAAATAGGTTCATATATTAAATGCACAATTAGAGGATTTTGAAATAATATGTTTAATAGATGAAATATTTGATTTTAAAATGATATATTTTGGAAAAGAAGCAATTGTTTTAAAATAATATTTTTTAATAGAAGAATTTGTTTTTAAAATGAGATGTTTTAATGGAAGAATTAAATGTTTTTCATTTAAATGTAATTAAGGAATTGAAATGTATAGTTTAAATTTACTTCTTTGTTTGAAAGACTTTATTAAATTAATTTATTGAGGCAATAAATTACTGTATTTTATTGAGGGAAGTGGATTTAGGATATCCAAAAATAGATTTAATTCCTATTTAAATTGCTCTTTTAAATGTAATTTATTTTGTTTTCGTTTTGGGGAAAATTGTTTAGAAGCATTAATAAGTCTTCCATATGGGGTATTTAAATCTTTGGGGTTGTCATATTATTATAGTCAACCTTTGAATTTCCTTGGGTTGTGCGTATAGTTGCATTCAATTCATCACCCGGTTACCATGAATGGGGATGTGTTGCCTTTATGTTTTGGATAGGGATTTAATATCCTTAAGTGTGCACTAGTTTACCCTTGGGTTATGGAGTTGTTCCACGTGTTGTCTTAGAGGAGTGGCTTTTAATGAGGGATGACACACAAAGTGGTGCTAGGGTAACTCATTGTGAGTTAGTTAATCCGGTGATAATGTAAATAAACTTATTAGAAGAATAGGTAGTATTTAACACTTAAAAAGAGTAATTGTGTCTTGCTCATGGATGCAAGGGCTTGTATAGACTTGGGATGGGATGAGAAGGCCTAGAATGGAAAGATCACTATCTTTTCTATACGAGAGATAACTGATTCCATATTGGTTTGCATGAGGGGCTGAGAGTCGTTAGAGGCTTCCAGGAGATCCCACGATGGGGGTCAGGGCCTAAGAAGACTTACCAGGATATGCCATGTAGCATTGTGATGACACTTCTCCTAAGTCAACAATATGTTTATATCAGTGATCCAATTGTTTAGTTAACTCTGAAAGAAATGTAACCACAGTAATAGTTTTGTATTTGTATTTGATTAAGTTTAGTTATGTTTTAGCTTGTGTCTAGAGGTAGATGGTCTTGTCTAGGAATCCTTGTTACTATCTCCTAGCACGAGGGATGGGCCTTCGGGTACCACTTGGTTTGTTGGAACGTGCACCTTACTCCATTGGGTTCTCTTCTTTATTTGTATTGATGGGATTTCCAATTGGAGAGCTTGTGGGATCCAATTACATTTCATGCTTATATTCATTTTAGTTGATTCTAGTAATATTTACCCCTCATTTGTAAATGAGGTGGAAGATTGTATTTTGTAATCACGCTTATTGGTTCTACCTCATTCGGGGAATGAGAGATGTAATCTCCTTTGTTACATTATTGTTATATAAAATCTTATTGTATCTCTTATTGTTATCATGTAATTTATCATGTTTGGAATGTATGAATACTTAATTTCTTAAGTAGATAAATGTTATGGATGCAATTATATTGTATGTATGGGTTTAAAATTAATCTTAGTCTTGTAACCTTAGAGGTTGTTGGTATTGGGTAGTGAACTTTCATGTTAATTGTACTTTAAATAGAAAAAAAATTGGTGAGTTTGAGTAGTTAATTACAACTTCCTCTAGGGTTATGTGGAGGTGCGCTACAGAAAAACAACTCTAAGTGGTAAAGCGGGGAGATACATGAATTGCACAAAATGTCACCTGAGTTGACGAAACTAGACTCGACACCACCTTAGAAAAGACTAAGCCAATTCTAAGTAAAGAAAGGACTCCCACTGACTTAAAATAAAATGAGGGGTAAGAATTACTAAATTTAATAGTTTAGTTTCTACTGTAAGATGGGGAAAATCAAATAGAATAGATTAAGTGACAGCCAACACTTCTAAACTAGTAACCTCATCCAAAGAAGAGAAAACAATGAAATCATAAGAAAAATAAAAAATTAAATCATAATACTCCCCATGCTTGAATCTTGAATCGCTTCTCTTGCTCTCCTATTTCTTTTTTTTGCAATATTTGCCCTCAGATTTGTTGCTTCACATGTGCAAATACCTGCAAAATAGTAAGTAGAAAGTTGGAGATAATTAGCTATTAAATAAAAAATGGAGGAGAAAGGTTTCTTTTATAAACAAACATTCAAAGGGACAGACGCGATTGATCTTCTAAAAAGATTCTAAGATCAATGGATGAGGATTCATGAGAGGGAGGTTACTAAATGGATGGCCAAGATCGAGTTTCTAGAAATATGCCAAGATCTACGGTTGAAAATTGATGCAACCAGAATATGCCATGCATGGAAAATATATGACGCCAACGACTATGATGCTCGATGGCTATGAAAAACATGCAGGCTATGACATCAAATAATGACAGGGGATCTTTGCCCAAAATGGAGGATAAATTATTTATTCAAAAATGGAAGAGAAGGACAAGTGGAAAATAAATTATTTATTTGGAGGAAATGAAAAAGGAGATTTAATTAAATTCATAAATTTAATTAAAGGAGGAGATAGAAATTAAATATGAATAATTGATTTGGATCAATTATTTAAAGGGGAAGAATGACACATAATTAAATAATTTCGTTAATTATTTAATTATAGAAGAATAAAAGGTCAAATAATTATTATTATCCGACTATAGACATGTGATGAAAGATAAATAATTAAATAAATAATGATTCATTTAATTATTGAAGAAAGGGGTATTAGTAATGATTAATTTCTTTTAATTGATCGGGATAGAACAGAGATTAGAAAGTGAATTAGTTAAATAATTAAATAATTATTTAATTAATAAAGGAATATGACCAGGAATAATTAAATAATTAATAGAGGATGACGACTAAGGGAAAATGTTGCTCGTAGACTTTACGACATTTTTCAGTTTCTACATCTACAATTGAGATTTCTAAGGATCTTACAAGTATGTAGTTAGATGAATTAATTAAAAATTTGTTAACTACTAAAGAAAGAATGAAAATTAATGAAGAAATCTTACAACAAGAATTTTCCTCTAAAGAAACAACAAATGGAGGAAAAATGCATTCATAAAGAATCATAATAAAGGTGGGTATAGCTATAAAAATGAATATGAAGGTCAATCTAGTAAATTCGTAATTTTAGAGGAAAAATTAGTAACTTCAATGGAACAAGAAGATGAAGAGGTAGAAAACATGGGTGACACAATAATAAAATAAATTTCCAATGCATTCATTGTAATAATTTTGGATACTATGCATCACATTGTATGAGTAAACAAGTTTATATAGAAAAAAGTGTTCACATCACTATTGAAGATAAATAAATATGTTCATTTCTTACTTCAATAAAAATGTTAATGAAAATAATGTATGTTATTTTAACTCTAGATGTTCGTCACATCTGAAATCTAATGAGAATTTATTTATCACTAAATAGATGAAAAGTGTTAAGAGTATAGAGGTATTAGAAGATAATCAATCTCATGGAAGGAAAGGTATGGGTACTATTGTAATTACAACAAAATATGGTGAAGTAAAACATATTGATGAAATACTATTGGTTATAACACTCAATAAGAATTTGTTGTCTTTTGGAAAAATATTAGATAAAATTATCAAATGACTTTTCATGAGAACAAGTGAATAATAAGGGATAAGTTAAAAATAAATTTAGTTGTTGCAAAAGTAAATATGATACGTGATTGGATGTTTCCTCTTCATTTCACTCATGGAAACCAAGCAATAAGGTCCAGTGAAATGAATGAAAATAAAATTTGACACCAAAGAGACGATCACCATAGTTTAAGTGAGTTGATTTTATTTAGGAGATTAAAAATAGTTGAAGGTTAACTTTCAATAAAAATACAAAATAGGTATGTGAAGAACGTGTTGTTGGAAAATAACATAGGGTTAGATTTCTAATTGGTAAACCCAATAGATTGAAGCAACATCTTGAGATAATACGAATAGATTTTTTTGGTCCTATGGAAACACTTATCTGAATAAATCCAAATATTTTCTAGCATTCATTGGTGATTACTTAAGAATAAATTAGGTATGTTTCTTGGTTACAAAATCAAAAGTGTTTGAAATTTTTGTAGAATTCAATTAGTTTGTTGAGAAAAAAGTGTTAAGCACATGAAAGTGATATGATCAGATAATGGAGGTGAGTACAAATCAATTTTGTTTCTATATGTATAAAATTAATGGAAACAAGAGATATTTCACAACTTCCTAACTCCACAATAAAATTGAGTTGTTGAATGGAGGAATAGTAAAAAATTTAGAAGCTACAAGGAGTATGATGAAAGGAAATAATTTAGATAAAATTTGATTGGAAGAAGAAATATGCACAATAGTGTGTCTTCTAAATAGAATTCTTGTAGAGCATCCCCTAATGTCTAATTAACCAGTGCAAATGATCATACACATAGCTTAATGGACTTGAAGATCCCTAAACTAAGTAGTTCATCATTCAAGAGAGGGCTTCATTGATTTATCAACCAGGGAGTCCTAGAATTTCAATTATGTTAGCAACATATATGCATTCAAGAAAATGAAATATCCTACTGTGAACCCCTAAACCTACAAATGCACAAAGAAGTCAAACATTGTTAGTGTTAGATCAAAATGCATGTAAAGATTTGAAGGATTCCCCATGAAATCCACTTATTAAGCTAAAATTTGGAAAATGAAGAACATAAAGCAAGAAACTTGAACTAAATCCTAATTAAGAAAATAAATTAAAGATCTTATGGGGGAATTGGTGCCAATGATATGTTGCAATTGGCCCTTTCCCAATTCCTATGGTTGCAATGTGGATTGATGAAGAAGTGGTCAAATCTCCAAAGAGATTTGAGCATAACCTTGGTGCAAATGTGAAAATGATAGGAATGTATGGATGAAAAAAGCAAAATCAGTTCTCAGTTGAAGAGAGTAACTTTGCATATGAGTTGTGGATGAAGATTGAGGAGAAGAGTCTCCAATTTATAGATTCAAATCTTGGAAGAGATAGTGGAAATAAGCAATGTGGGACAAAATATAGTCTAATGGCATTGTGCCACTTGTCCAAATGTGATTGGATGAGGAATGTGCAAGTTTTGGCCAATGTGCCAATAAATGCAATTAGGTGGCATTTCAAACTTGAGAAATGACATGTTGAAGAGGGAAAAGGAATGAAGTTATTGTCACTTGGCTCAAGGTCAAGGACATGTAAGAGGCTTTTAATGCCTTATTGGAAGGACCAAGCCCACTTGGCCTTTTTGAATTCAAAAGAGGGATATTCCTTTTTTGATGCTTTGTGAGGGAAAATAGGAGAATTAATAAATCAAGGTAATTGATTTATTGTGCAAGTTGTATTCTCTAGAGAATTTTAGTGAGAAGGATTAAATTAATCAAGGATTTAATTAACTTAATGAAGATTTTGGTGATGTGACAATTTAGACTTAGATTTATGAATTGATTTAAGTCAGAAATTGAGAGGAAATGATTCATTAAATAAATGATTTGATTTATTTAATAAAGAAGGAATGTGTTAGGTTAAATCAAATAAGGTTTAATTTATTAATTTAATAGGAGGACTTTAGAGATTTTAATTAAATAAAATAATATGTTTAATTAAACAGCAATGTAGGGTTAATTAAATTAAACTGATTAATTTAATCAAAGGAAGTGATAGACTTAATCCAATAAATAGTGATTTATTGAATTAAAAGATAGAAAGTGATGAAATGCTGAGAATTTGATCTGAGAGGAAACATTGTTAGTAATCAGGATTAGGTGTGCCAAAACGAATTTGTACATTTTTCATGTCTATGTTTTGCCCCTCTTTGAAGCAATGTACTTGTTCCTTTGATTCAAAGAATAAACTACTGTGATCGAAGGTCTAGGATTTTGAACTTTTTTAGATGCCCCACTGCTACCCTAGCAGAAGGATATTGCTGGATATTACCCCCTCGAGAGACTGAACAAAAATTTTGGATTTTTGGATGGTCTCACGAAAAATATGACAAGGTGCCCGACAAGCCAGAAATGCCCCAAAATGCCAGAAAACTGCCTTAACATGCCAGAAGGGATGCAAAATGACTCTCATTTGGAGGAAGACAGGCTCAGGGGACCAAAACTCAAGCTAGGAGGTCAAATTAGGTCAAAAAACCCTAATTTTCAGGCTTAAATAGACTGTGAGGGGTCATTTTCAATTCATTTTGCAATCTTAGCCTTTAGAAAGTTTCAATTTTTAGCTCTGAGTTTGAGTGGAAATGGCGCAACGATAGCTTCCCAAGCATGTGACGGAGAGGGTTCAAACACATCAGTGGCCAGTCAGCGCAGGACCCGTGGTATGTACCCCTATCCATCTTTTAATTTTATCATTTTATGTGCATTAAATAGGGTTAAGGTTCTGCTCAAACTACGAGGTGCCATATGGCACCGTGAAAAGTGTCTTATCGCAACCTCGTGGTCCCATATTACACCACATATGCGAAGTGCACCGCACGGGGCAATTTGCAAATTGTCATTTGGCTGGCTAAAAGTCCCCTGCATGTCCATTCTTCACCGCACGACATAGTTAGGAACTTAGGGTTTGCGTCAAACAAGACCGCATATGAAAAGTGCACTACGCGGGTCACTTTTTAACTGCTAAAATGGCAAACCCTACCATGACGGTGCAGTTTGGAACTTTCCAAACTGCTCCGCACCCACAAACAGTGCCACACTTGCCAGTTTGAGGGAGATTTTGACTTTGAAACTTTATTTTTTCCTGACGCGATAGCCTTCCTTGTGCAGGAGGAGCCTGGCATACTCTATTCACAGGAGCATCGATGGCCAGTGCTTAGTAGATTAGGGGCTATGCCTTAGCTGGTCTAAGAGCACCTTGGTGCCATTGGCCTTTGGTACATTGTGTATGCCCCTCCTATTCAGGCTCACCTAGGCATGCTTACAGCTTTGGTAGAGCGATGGCATAGTGAGACCTCCTCCTTCCATCTTCCTACTGGTGAGGCCACTATCACACTTGAGGACGTATGTTGCATCCTCCGATTGCCCATTCACAGGACTTGAGTCATCTATGATCCAGATGCTGGTAGAGAGGCCTGTTACGGAGTGATTCAGATGGATGTTATTGAGTTTTGCAATGGTCAGATTGACTTGGAGTTGTATCGTGACTATGTGCACATGTATCGACTGATTATTGTTGCTATTATCTCAGGCCTTGTAGTACCTGATCGGTGGGGCCGATACTTAGTCCAAGATGTGGACTTGCATGGGATTAGATGGTTCATCATAGGGAGTGCTTTGCTTGGGGACCGGTACTACTGGCGTCCCTTTATAGGGATCTTCATGAGTTTGTCTACTTAGATAGCAGGTCCATTGGGCCAAGAGGCACCTTATTGCATGTGTGGGGATGGGAGAAGATCTCAGTGCTTCGTCTAGACATCACACTAGTTCCTTTGGAGATAGATGATCCCCTCGTTTGGTGGTACGATAATGCATTGATGCACTTTTCATTTACTAGCGCGAGTGGTATTCCGCACTGGCGGCGAGTTCTCGATGAGATGAGAGAGTTCATCTGGAGACCGTGGATGGATATTGGTCCATGGGGAGATGATGTCCAACAACTCTTCTTCGCTCAATAGGATAGGCTGATGCAGGGCCGAGAGCATACCATGATTGAGAGGTACCTTCCAGATAGGGTTGCTTGTTAGTTCAGGGAGGTACAAGACATGCCCGATGACCAGTATGTGGCCATCTTCACACGTACTACTAGGGAGACAGTGAGGGGCCAGCCCATCCCGGCAGCCGAGGTGGTGACCTCGTTTAGGTAGTTAGTGGCTTGAACGTGGCCATATGATCAGGGGCCGGTAGATGCGGGGGTCACTCCAGCTTATAGGGCATGGTTCAAACCTCCCCTCAGATTGACAATTCTAGGTGCAGTTGTCCCATGGCGCAGATGCAGGGGCCGGGCAGGTGGCAGGGGGTGAGGCAGAGGATGAGGTGAGGCATCTCCTCACCAGACACCTCCCAGGGACGAGGCCCAGCAGTCACCTATCCGAGTAGGAGATCAGGATGATCAACTGAGGGTAGATCCTTAGCATCAGCCAACAGGGTAGCCAGTGGGACAACTGACATAATAGCTCGATTATCGAGATGTGCTGATTCAGCAGCTACAGGGGAAAATACAGGTTCTGACTGCGGAGAGAGACTAGGCACGATCCAAGAGGGATCATGACATAGGCTAGTGGTGGTAGTTAGAGAGTGCAGCATCCTCATCTCAGGCCCGATCGATTGATATTTGGGATTATAGAGAGGCTATCAGAGAGGCCGAGTACTATCGGCATCATTATCGACAGGTAGTGTCGTCAAACCGCAAAGTGCCAGATTTTTCTCAGTAGACAAGGAGGCAATCATTAGAGGCAAATGGTGAGAGACCGGATGGGGAGGGTAGCAGCCACTAGGGCCCACCCCCTTTTTGATCACAAGATAGTTTTGCTTCATTTTTTATATATAGGCTGCAGTATTTTGGCCTTATTGTATTATGTATCTGATGGACACCTGATCTGATTCTATATCATAACAGTGATTTTTGATGATATATATGAGATGATTCACCCTTTTATGATGTACATGCAAATATGTGAATGCAAATATATGATGTTATGAGATGTTCCTATCTTTATGGTTCATGTAATGCAGTGTATGTAATGAATGCATTTCTTTTTGTATTTTCCGTGCTTTAAATGATGTAATGCGTATTAATGATGGTAATGGATGCAAATGGTAATGGTAATGGCTGCAAATGATAATGTATGATGTAATGATGTCTAAAGATGTTTAGAATAAAAAATTTATATTATTCCTCATAACTTAAGATATTGATATGATATAATGCTCTTCTAATGTTAACTATCTAGTGGATGCAGGATGTATGGATGAGCGATGTTTTAATTACTGTTATAATACCATGTTAGTTTCGAAAGAAGGTAGAAGAAATGTAGAATTGATGAGTTAGTGAGGATGATGATGGTGATTTTACATTTGCATTGAGGAATTGAGATTTTCAAAGTGTCAACTGCGTTATGTTTGATAACACACATAGGTATGATGCATCAAGGTATTAAGAACCAGGATGGCGTGGTACCTAGTGTGATGGAATTTGAATTGAAAATCAGATAGGATTATTCTTGTTCACACTTAACAGTCATACCTTATTTAGGATGTAGTTCATACATTCTAACTATCTCCGACCAAAACATAAAAAAGCAAGCTTTCCTATGTGGTCAGCAAGATACTTAAAATATCCTCCCTACAAACCAAACAAAACATGCATAACTAAGTTATTTTTACAAGCGTATCCCACAAGCATAGCAGATAAAAGATAATGATCATTTCCCCATTCCTTTCTCTCTAAACCTGTTTTGTTTAGGCATCATCGAGAGGTCCTGGGAATGAGCACAAAATAAGATAAGTCAAAAGAGACAAAAGTAGAGTAAATAAACAAGCTAATGTTCTTCATACCGCTAGCCAAGACTAACTACTGTGAGGGTTACCTGATGCTTATGTCCATCATAGGAAAGCTTCATCCTAGGACATGTAGTGATCAGGGTTTTGATGGGGTCGATTGGGTGATAAGCTATTGATACTCTGAGGTGACTAACTTGCTTGCTTACTGCTTAGACTTGAGACTTTGATGATTAAGGTGTTCACTTTAAGACTTGTTAAACTTGCTTCTGACTGACTCACCAAAGGGTGAAAGTGATGATTGACTTTATTATGAGTGAGACATTCATGGGTGAAAGCGAGGTGAACTGGATGCACCATTTTGGATTTTTTCAGATGTTTTGAGGTTGTTTTTGGTATTTTCAAGATTTACGATGAACAGACTAACTTAAAGACCTATCCTAGGGGTCTCGGGAGCTGGTCCATAGATGAGCTTTGCCTACGTTATATACGATGAGACCACGTAGTTCGACCAATGATGGACTGACTTGATGATAAGATGGATGGACAAATAGGTTGCCCCCCTTTTTATTGCTTAAAGGACTGACTTAAGATGCAGACTAGATGGGCAAACAGATTGCCAATGCGACGGATGCCTAAAGGACTGACCCTATTGTCTCGAGGGATGATCAAAGATTAACCTTGCCTACATTCAAGCTCAAAGACGACGTAGTTCGACAAGGTAAAAGACTTACAAGATTCAATGATGAACTTTTGAAGATTTTTTGATATTTCGCCATGTTTTTGGATTTTTGATGATTTTGATGTTTTTTATTTTTGATCTTTTTGATGTTTTTGAATTTTGATGGATTTTCTGAATGTTTTTTTGGATTTTCGCATGTTTTTGACAATTTGGATGCAGATACGTGATGATATCAGTGCTTTGGTTTGGGATCCATATATATTTGACTTGTCCAATAAGCTTCTTAGCTTCTTTTTCTTTGATAATGTTCTTCTTGCTTTGATTCACATTCTTCTTTTGATGTTGGTCCCAATTCATGGATGGGGTAATCAGTGGGTGAAGATTCATGACATGGCTAGTTGTAGTATTTACATTGGTTTCATCATAAGGATCCTTTGTGCTCCCTATGTCGACGTTTGCTTGAGATAAAGTTGCCCCCAGTTTTGTGGAAATATTACTGATATTTTGAGATCCCTTGATTGTCGGATAACTAAGGCCTTGATGCTTAGGATTGCTAACAATCTGCATTGGTTCTAGGATACATTCTTCATGTAGGCCTAATCCTCTACCTTGATAATTCATTTGTTGAAACATTTTGTTTGCAACAGGATATGATTTACCTTGGAAACAAGGTGCTAATCCTTCTCTACTCTGTGGTGGATCTTCAAAGGTGATAATTTCTTCATTGATAAGATAGCTTGCTCTAAGAAAGGTAAGTGATCCAACTTTATAAGTGATAGGATCCTCCGCATAGGGGATGACTTCTTGATTGATATCCTTAGCTTGATTTTGTGAGCTTTTAGATTGTAATGCTTCTTCAAGAAGTGTTGATGCATCACTATTCTTGTAAAAGTATTCCTCATGATTCATTCTTGGTCTGCTTTCAAATGATGTTTCTAATTCACAACTTTTTTAGAAGCCTTCTTCATGATTTGTTTCTACTAAGTCTTTGGATTTATCTATATCTTGACCATGTGTTTAAATTTTAAGAGTAGGAGACTCTTGTTCCTTGGGAATGATATCAAGAGTATGAGACTCTTGTTTTGAATGAAGATCATCTATGTGTCCATCCAAATAAAGCATCTCATGGGTAGATGGATGAATGCATGCTATATGGATATGATCATCATTTGCGACATCTTGTATAGATAAAAGAGTGCCCATTAGATCATTGTAGTATCTTAGATATACGAATTCTTGATCTTGAATAATTCCGGAATTACTTTCGATATGTTTTGGATCAAGTTCTTGACATGGGTCAATTTCACAGGATGGATTACTTACAAGGGGTTATTGGACATCGTCGTTCAGAAGTGGCTTAATATTCTCTTGAGCTTTGAGTGGATTTGGATCAAATGTTGAGCTAGGGATTCCTTCGATATCTTTAACCATGAGGTCAAAGGATGTCAATATGTCTTGGGAAGGAACATTGCTAGACCTTGGTGATAGATTTTGATCATGCTTTGGAATACATTCTTGAGATATGTCCTCTAACTCTTAAGGTGATGTAGAGACATTTTTGATATGATCATTGGTCGATGGATCTTGGTTTATGTCAATAGGATCAAACAATTCTAACACTCTTTGAAATAGATCATTAAGAAGTGGCTCTTTAAGTATGGCGAGTTGATCGTCAGATGGGGTAGAAACATCTTGAATGTGCTCATTGATAGATTGATTTTGATCATTGTCCGTAGCCGTTATGGTGGAGAGATTTTCAATGTCTTCAACCATAAGACCAACTGATGTTGACATTTCTTGAATTGGATCATTGTTGGGCATTGTTGGTGGATTTCAATCGTGATTGAAAAGTGGTTCTTGGTGTGTGTTGATTTGACCATTGGATGAAATGAAAACATCTTGAATGTTTTCATTGATACATAGATTTTGATCATTGTTTTCAACAATTTTGGTGGGAATCTGTTGCAAGCTTTGTTGGGCAAGTAATGCCTATGTTTGTTGTTGGGCCAGCAACTCCTGTTGTTGGTCCTGTTGCTATTGTTTTGCAAACAACGCTTGTTGTTGGTTGTGCTGCTACAATTGGTAGTCTTGCAAGGATTGTTGATGCGCTTCTTGTTCTGCTTTCAATTGAGCTTGGTATTTTGCTTGTTCTTGCGCTTGCTGAGCTTGGAATTGCGCCCGTGCTTGAGCGTGTGCTTTTTGGATTGCTTGTGCCATTTGAGCAACATGTGCATCTTGTACAGCTTGTGTGGCTTGTTGTTTTTGGAGCACCTTTTTGCGGGAAGCTTCTTGAGCGACTTGCAACATGATGCAGAATGAATTGGTCATGCTGTGTTTTGGAGGCGGCAGCGGCGGTGGTGGTGGTGGTGGTGGGTTGGGGATGGTGTTGATTATTGGGGTTGCTTGAATGGTTGTCACTTGTTGTTGCAATACCAATGGCAAAATGGGATGATTTGGTATGATGTTTTGATTCGACATTATAGGTTGACTTTTAACATTTTTGTGTTTGAGAATCATATTGCCTTGATTTAGGTAACTTTGATTTTGCATGGGGTTACCTTGACTTGAATCAACATATGGAGTTGCCAATATATTGCTAGGATTTTTGAACAACATTAGGGGGATTTGCAAGCATATCTATCCCAAAGTTTACCAAGTGCGGATTCAAAATGTTCATGTTTGGTAAAGTTGTACTTGGCATGTATGGATTTGGTGGGATAATGTTGTTTGGAAAACTCATGCATTGAGTGTTTGGTTGATAGATTTGCAGATTTGGACTTGGATTTAAATCTATCATTGGTAAAGGTGTTCCAAACTTTAGATTGGGCATACTCACATTCGTATCTTTGAAGTTTGGAGGAGATAATGATGCCATGTTTGGATTGCATAGATGTGAGTTTCGATAATCAATTGGTATTGTGAAACTTGGATAGTTTGGTTGAATTGGATTGCTCATGATGGATGGATCAAGTTTATATTCCATGTCCCTCTTGTGTTGAGATCAAGTTTGAACCATAAAATGAAGATCAATTTCAAGAACGTAAGAGATGAACCTCTAATCCTTTAGATTGGTCTAAACCTTAGGTTCAAAGAAGAGAAGAAATAGGATAATTGAAGGATCAAAGTGATAACGAGGATGAGATAAATGAAAGATGAGTGATATGGATGAATGGAACTCTTAAAGAACCTTTGAAGGAAATGCTAAACTTTTTAGGACTTGATTTGATTGATTCATGATTTGATTGATAGTTTGACTAGATGTGTTAAGTCAAACAAGAGTGATAAATGTAATCGTAAAACTCTAGGAAGTTGTGTTATCCAAGAGTGAACTCCTAAAAGATGGTAGTTTGACTAAGTGCATCAAGTAAAACAAGGTGATGATTTGATAATTTGGCTAAGTGCGTTAAGCCAAACAAGATGAACTCGTAAACCCTAGGAAGTTGTATTATCCAAGAGAGAACTCGTGTATAGGATGATGGTTTGACTAGTTATGTTAAGTCAAACAAAGTGATTTGATTTCACCTACAAGTTTATCATAACAAATGTTTACAAAGCTTCCAAGAGTTGTTGGTGAGGTGACTTTTGACTGATTTAATGGTTGAGAGATAGATGAAAGTGATTGAATTTGATCCTAGACTTGACCTAGAATAACACTTCTACTTACAAGTCCTCGGTGTTGAAGAACACACTATATTTCCTATGGGAGGAAATCAAACCTTTCAAAAAGTTTGGGATTCTGGTGATAGTAAAACTCATACAACTCAGGATCTCAAGATGCTCCTCACGAGATTTTAGACTAAGCTTCTTGAACTTTGGTTTTTGGGATTTTGGTCTTGTGGGAAATCATGTTAGAAAACACATGTGTAATCAAATTTGTCTTTTATCTTGTCTTAGTGAATTCCTTTTACCAAAATCACTTGCTTGATTATGTTTTCAAACTGAATGCCTAATGTCCTGCTTTCTTCCTCATCCCACAAGGTCCATTATGTGGAAATCAAAGAAAATAGGGCAAAAGTCTCCTATGTTTAACCTTATTGAAAACAAATGATGATAGAATTCAAGCACTTAGAAACCTCTAAGGATATGATCCCTAGGGAAAGCAAGAGTGCTTAAATTCGTCAAAGGTATTTGTTTTCAAAAAGGGGTTTGAAATTTGAGGCTCTTTGTGAATGTCTGTTTTTCAATCATTTTGACAACCAAGCAATGTATGTTTTACTTCCAAACACTTTTTACAACCCTAGGATGATGAGGCAATATCTTGTTGGGTTCCCACTTGGATAAATCCAGCTACGCATATCTTGTTCGAATGGCTAAATGCTTGACCACACTGGCTCCCCTCCATGACACTCACTTATTCGGGTTAGCCAAGCATTAGTACCCATGAATCTCCCATGGCATACTTTCCATTTCCACAACAAGACCACATGTATAATGCAGGGCGGCTTCAAAGGACCTGACCTTTTGCACCAACAAGATAGACAAGGTTTTGGCCTTCTTTCTAAACAAAGGGTTCTAATTTGGGCATTCCGTTCGTGGGGGATTATCACACATCGGCGAGAGTCCATTGCTGTCCATCTCGTCAGAATAATCTTTGTGATATTGGCCTTTGTTCCAATATCCACACTTATATCCCGGGTGGAAGTCGCTTGGCTTTAGCATGTTCCCGGTTGGGTTGTTCCCTTGGGTGAGTAATTTTTCCCACAAGGTAGGCCCTCTAAGATAAACAAAAGCGAGCTAACATATCCCGTCATTCACACAACCTTTGTTGAAAAACAAAGGGGAGAACCTCCGCAATATATCGTGCTCACACTCGCATGTTTTGTTCAATTTTAAAATGCCCAAATTGAAGTGTGGAGGCAATATTTTTGACAAGTTAATATCACTAAAATGCTTTTGATTCTCAAGATCGCTATAAAGTGCGAGAGAAGCGCATACGCATTTTAATGATGTTAATTTATAAAAAAGTTTGCAAAACATAAAAGAAACTTGTTCATTTTAACCTTCAAAGCAATGATGAATTCTTTTTAAAGCACCAAATGAAGTGTAAATTTGCCTTGTTCAATTATTACCTTTCAAACCAACTCTAGTGTATTTGCCTAAAATTCTTTTTAGCCCCTTGGCAACTTTAAAAAACAAAGTTTGTTTGTTCTTTTTAGATCCCAATGAAAATTTAGTATTCTAAGGTCAAAGATTTTAACAAGTTCCTTAAAAAGTGTTGAAGAACACTTAAGTGTTTAGAAACACTTTGCACAAAATGAACATGATATAAAAGAAAATTTGAACGTTTTTTAAAGCCCAAAGTAAAATTAGTTTTCCTAAGGCCAAAGATTTTAACAAATTTTCTCAAGAAGTGTTAAAGAACACTTTCACTATTTAGAAACACTTTGGGTTTGTGAAGATAACATCATGGTGAACTTCTCCTTTTGCCTCCATCCTGCAAAATAACAGAAAAATAGAGAGTAAAAAAAAGAAATACAGCAAACCAGGTTAATACTAAAAAAAATTATTCAAATTTTAGAAAACCAGACTGATCCCGTGGCAAAGTTTAGCAAGTGCGGTGCTGCTTAACGGGTGCAGTGTTGCTTAAAAACACAGGCGGTGCTATACAGCACCGTGCGATCAACTATATGCAGTGCTCTATAGAAACAAAGACCGCGGGTGCAGTGGAGTTTTACACACGGTGGAGTTTGGAAGCGGCGGTGTTCGGAAAATTTTCAAATTTGAAGCACAGGAAGCAGTTGTGGTGCTATATGGTGCCGCGGGCTTTGGGAGGTGCGGTGCAATACAGCGCTGCGTGTCTGGTTCGTGGTGCAGTTACCTGTATATGAACAAAAAATGTGAAAAAACCACAGAATTTTGAAAGAAAAATGTGTCAAATGTCAGTTTGCCCTCCTTCTAGTGCCAAAATGTGAACCCCTAAACCTTTAAATGTACAAAGAAGTCAAACATTGTTAGTGTTAGATCAAAATGCATGTAAAGATTTGAAGGATTCCCCATGAAATCCACTTATTAAGCTAAAATTAGGAAAATAAAGAACATAAAGCAAAAAACTTGAACTAAATCCTAATTATGCAAATAAGTTAAAGATCTTATGGGGGAATTGGTGCCAATGATATGTTGCAATTGGCTCTTTCCCAATTCCTATGGTTGCAATGTGGACTGATGAAGAAATGGTCAAATCTCCAAAGAGATTTGAGCATAACCTTGGTGCAAATGTGAAAATGATAGGAATGTATGGATGAAAATAGAAAAATCAGTTCTCAATTGAAGAGAGTAACTTTGCATATGAGTTTTGGATGACGATTGAGGAGAAGAGTCTCCAATTTATAGATTCAAATCTTGGAAGAGATAGTGGAAATAAGCAATGTGGGACAAAATATAGTCCAATAAAATTGTGCCACTTGTCCAAATGTGATTGGATGAGGAATGTGCAAGTTTTGGCCAATGTGCCAATAAATGCAATTAGGTGGCATTTCAAACTTGAGAAATGACATGTTGAAGAGGGAAAATGGATGAAGTTAATTTCACTTGGCTCAAGGTCAAGGACATGTAAGAGGCTTTTAATGCCTTGTTGGAAGGACCAAGCCCACTTGGCCTTTTTGAATTCAAAAGAGGAATATTCCCTTTTTGATGCTTTGTGAGGGAAAATAGGAGAATTAATAAATCAAGGTAATTGATTTATTGTGCAAGTTGCATTCTCTAGAGAATTTTAGTGAGAAGGATTAACTTAATCAAGGATTTTATTAACTTAATGAAGAATTTGGTGATGTGACAATTTAGACTTAGATTTATGAATTGATTTAAGTCAGAAATTGAGAGGAAATGATTCATTAAATAAATGATTTGATTTATTTAATAAAGAAGGAATGTGTTAGATTAAATCAAATAAGCTTTAATTTATTTAATTTAATAGGAGGACTTTAGAGATTTTAATTAAATAAAATGATTTATTTAATTAAACAACAATGTAGGGTTAATTAAATTAAACTGATTAATTTAATCAAAGGAAGTGATAGACTTAATCCAATAAATAGTGATTTATTGAATTAAAGGATAGAAAGTGGTGAAATACTGAGAATTTGATCTGAGAGGAAACATTGTTAGTAATCAGGATCAGGTGTGCCAAAACGAATTTGTACATTTTCCATGTCTACATCTACATTGGCTAAGTATAAGTAAATTGAACATAGATAAATGCATTAAAATATTTTAACTAAAATTTTATTTTATTTCTAAAATAGAGTAAGTGAATACAAATAACTACTTAATTGTTATGGTGCTTAGTTCTTATGACTATAACTCATTAACTATTATGATTAAGATTGTAAATTACTAACTATTATGTTGTAGCATGTCCTAATCTAACTAACCTTTAGAGTATTGAACAAAATATCAACTATAGATTTCATATTTTAGAAATTATAACATGTCATTCACAATAGCATAAACTTAAAAATACAAATTAAAATTAAAATTTACAAAATCCAATTTATCAACTAAATTGTTCTGGTTTTTTTGTACCTCAATTGGCCCTTTCTTGAGTTTCTACATCCACATAATCCTTTTTCAATTACTCAATAAGGGAAGCATGCTACAAAAATATTTTCTCTTTATTGTGTTTCAATCATACAAAGAAATTTTGAATAGAATCTAATAGGAAATGTTATTTAGTCTAACACATGCAATATCTAGATGTCCTCGATAGGGTAACCTACTATATAGGGTATGCAAGAGTCTATTTATTTATGAGTTATAAACAAACTTAAAATAATATGTCAACTCTCCCATACAAATAAGAAGAGGAATATGTTTTCTAAAACATAAAATAAAAATTAACAAAAAAAAAGTATAGAGGTTGAATAAGGAATTTTCACTTAATCAAGATTAACTATTTAATTGAAAACATGCCCAAACAATGCAATTCATTTTATAACTTGTATTCCTTATTGGAAGAAACTTATTTCTCCTTCACGACTTATTAAAAAATAGGAGTGACACTTGGTCATCCATCATCTTATTTTAAAAGACTACCTCCATATTTTTTTGAAAGTGTAATCATGTTGTAGAATATTAACTCCTTTGTATTGAACTACATCATCCTTCTACTATGGATTGAGAAGCCTTTTGTTGGGGGTTGGCAGGTTTCTTTTTACAAGGGTTAGTCCTTATTTCTTCAAGGCATTTTCCTTGCTAACAACTATAATTAAACATTAAATTATACTAAAATCACGAACATAGTTCATAAACATGCACTTATTAATATAGAATATATCAAATTCAAATGCTTTAAAAATTTTAAAGTATGTAAAAAGGCATGGTAATGTCTTTTAGAGCTTAGTAGAAAATAAGATACAAGTATGTAACTACAATAAGGAAATAGGACATGTTATTATGGTTCATTTCCCCCCAACTTAACTTCTTACTTATCCTCAGGAAAATTAGGGCCTTAGGTTGTATTGAAGTGAAACTTCCATGCAGTTCATTGAAGTGGTAACCCCTTCTTCTTGCTTCAATTAAAATCCCCTTTGTTTTGATATTTTCACCCATCTCGTGTCTTTTGATGTATTGATCTCTTGTATTCATCCAATCCAATGTGGAATTATGAATAGAGAAGAGGAGGATAGAATGTTAAGGGGATTGAGGTGATTTCATTTTCAAGGGAGGCTAATATATACTTATGTGATCTTTTAAATGTTTTAGGGTAGTTAAATATTTAGGGGTTCTTTTCTTTACAGCTTTGGTGTCAACTCTCTCCATATGTCTTGAGAGAAATCAAATGCCTCTTTTCCAATCCCTATTGTAAGATCTTGAAACCTTTTCTTATATTGTTCTCTATATTCCAAAATCTCCCTCCTTTCCCTCCATTCTATCAATTTGATCCATTCATACACCACCAAATGAGGATTTTCAGATTCTACCTTGATTAGGAAGGGAAATGAATTTTCATTTTCATTATAATTCTTATGTATCTGTCATTTTTTATGCTCATTCCTTATAAATAAAGGCAATGTTTTAATATGAAAATCTCCAAAAAACATGAGTGGATTTCATGCAGAGTCATGAGGGATAGTGAGATTATGTAAATAAACTTCACATAACCGATCTTGCATATTTGGGTTTGTTTTCCTATATGTTTCCAAGAACAAAGTAGGTAAAGATAAAGAGACTAGAAGATCACTAATTATTTGACTAAATTGAAAACTTAAAAACTTTTCTTGCAAGTATCGGGTATAAACCCTACTAGGGCTTTGAACTTTAAAAGTTATACCATCTTTTCAACCAACTCATCTATCTTGACCTTCAATTTCTTAATTTCTACATCTTTTCTATCAATTTCCCTGACATGTGCTATTATTAACTCAATTTTTTTATTTTTCCCAATCTTTCTATTTGTAGGATAATTCCCTTATCTTATTCCACAATTCAATCCCAAGAGCATAGAAGTGAATTTAGGCATTCTTGGGGTCGCAACTTGATTTATAGGATGTCAAGCCTTGTTGTTAACTTAAGAAATGACCAACTGTGTCAAATTCTCTAATCCTAGTCCTTGTTGATCAAAGGCATGAAACCTTTTCTCTAACCCTAAAATTCTATTTTCTAATCATTCCTCCCTTTATTGATATCCTTTAAGATGTTCTTCTAACTCTTTGATTCTTTGCAAGGCTTCCTATAACTCCTTTGTCTCACTATTTCCTTTTAGAAGTAACTCCTCTTCTTTATCTAGAAATATTTCTTCCCCAACCTCCTGAAATGGAATAAAGCCTTCTTGAAAAACTAGGCTTCTTGGAGGCACGTTCTTCTTTTTTGTTGTAAACAAATCATTTGAATCTAAACCTAAACTACTGCTTACATATAAAGGCTATAATTTATTTGGTTGCTTGTCATCACCAAAAACCCTTTCTTATTCAAAATTTGTTTTAGTCTCAACCACAACAATATTTTCCTTTTGATTTTTATCCTTTCCCTTTATAGACCCTTTCCTTCGAAGGAAGTGTGATCACCTCCTTGGTTGTGTTGGCCACTTTAACTTCTTTTTGGGTTCAAAAGTAAATGATACACTTTTTCTTTTCTTGGGCCTAGAAGGACGCTTGATGGATGCAGGGATTTTTGTGACTCCTTCTATTGCACGTTGTTCCCTAGAAGTTGTAGGTTGAGTTTCATGCACTTCCTACTCTACATCTTCCCCAATGCTATGGGTAGGTGATGCAATATATGAAACAAAGGTTCTATTTCCTTTTTTTGTAACCATAGAAGGTTCTACCATTTCTTTTTCTCTCTTCAATTACTATGAATTTGGACTTATGAGAACATCATTGATATTTTTGCATGCTAAGAAATCTTCCCAAGATACATTAGGAAATTGGGTCCTAAGACTTGGTTTAATTAACAAAGTGTCCAAGAATAAATGTGACAAGTTAGATTGGATTCTTTTCTTCTTATACTTAGAAAACATCCTTTTCAAGATATTATATAAGAAATTAGGGGGATTCACAGTATTTTGATAACGTAACTGACTAAGGATTTTAAAGTGCACAATGTGTAAGATGGATTGCCTACCAACTCAGTTTAAATATTTAACAATTTTGGAAGCAACAAAAGCCCAAATCCAGGGTAAAAAAGGTCATCATGTACCTTGAGATGAAGAATCTAAATTCTCCCCTACTATTAAAAAAAAATTCTAACCATAATTACATCTTCTCTTTATAGAAATTCCTCCCTTGTTCTTCGTAATTCTTATACTTCTACCACTTTTGCCTTTGAAGAATAAACCCTTGTACTCTAATCATGGCTTTATCATTCTGCAATGTAATTGCAAACCATTGATTCATATGTTTATTATATTTAGTTAGTCAGAGAAAATAATCTAGCCACCCAACTTGTTGGAAGATTAGCAGGCATTACCAATCTTCCAGTAATAAATTATGTTTTTTCAATTTTGTTCTTAAGATATCTCCTCCCATTGCTGCAACTTTAACCACATTTTCCAACTTCTATTAATATACTTAGATCTTCTTAGATATTCCCTTCTTACCTATATTTCTTCTATACTTTATACTTCTTATTATCATTTCTTTGTGACCAATGGAGAAAAATAAAGGGAGTTAAGAATTGTATATAGTTATCTAAAATTTTATGGTGATAACAATTAAACCTTTTTCTTCCCCCCAACTCAAGTGTACTATTTTTCCTTGAATAGCATGTATGAAAAAAATGGGTAGGAGAAATTCAAAGCATTTGAGCTATATGATACACCAAATTTAAATGTGTACATGATTTTGAACACATCTGAAAATTAGTAGTTGGAAAAGATTTGAAATGATGGCAATTCAATGTGAAGTTTTGTGGACAAACATAATAGAAAAAAAAGCTTAGTGTTATTATAAAATGTGTTTGAGAATTTCTAGTGTTGATTGAAAAGCTATAGAAAATATGGATTATGAATGGTGGAGTTGATTGTTGCATAGAATGTGTGTTTTATTGAAGTGGTTGTGTGGTAGTATGAAATGTGATTGGAAGTGGCTATAAGTCTGATGAGAGTGAAATATATGTAAATAGTGCGAGTAGTTGAATAATAGGTCTCATGTTATTGATGTGCATTGGGGTTGTTGCTATAGGTCCTATGAAATTTTGTTGTACATTTAGAATTATAAATATTGATGACTATAACTTGTGCATGTTTGTCCATGTGAGAGGTTTCGATGATTAATTATACCTGATGAACACTATTAGGCAAGGTAGTTGGCGGATCTATTGATATATCACTTGATTTTTCATCTTTGTCTATAGGTTGAAAATGTAATTCTAGCTTGATTTTTTTTTGCAGATTATGTAAGAAGACTTCCTTTTGCAATGGCTTCTTATATAGCTTGATTATGTGGCCATTTACTAACATGGATAATCTTACTAAATAAATGGTATTGAGTTGAACCACTCCATTTAAAAAACTTGCTTGATTTCATATGGTCCAAGTTAGTGGGTCTATAATTTACCCTTGTGGTCTTTATACTTGGAATAATATAACAAATCTTAGCCACTTGTATTGAATTCCTTCATTTTAATGAATTAGACATTCCATTTCATCCTTTGCTTCTTCACAATTTATATATGATTAATGGCCTCCATTCTGATTTCATTTAAAGTACTCATGGTGTGCAATTGTTCCTTATCAGCTGCAAATATATCTATGTCAATTGTTACTATTGTGCAAAGTATTTTGTATTCAAATTCAATTGGTAGTGTAGATGTCAAAATCTGCAAGAGAGACTTAAACCAGTCTATGTTGTTAGCACAAGTTAGTTTAAATCAAAAAACTCAACATCCCTATGAAATATCTAATCATGTTCAAATATGCAAACTTAGATAAAGAGAACAAAGACACAAAAGAACATGAAAACATTAAACCCTTATCTCATAGCGCATTGGTGCCACTTTGTTGTGTAGGAAGCAGCCCTTTCCCAATCCCTAATAAGCAAGATTGCCAAAATGATAGTGATAATGCAAATGCATGTGATTGTGCATCAATTTTGTGTTGTAGTGTTGTGTTGAAATGCTTTGCTTTTATAGATTCAAGGTTGGAAGAGTGAGATATTTTGATGAATGTGGGATCATTCATAAGCCAATGACAAGATGCCAGTTGTTAGAATGTGAGAGGAGAAGGTCTAAGCACATTTTGGTCAATGTGCCAATTTGAAATTTGAATTTGGATAAAATGACATGTTTAGGGGGGATGAAAGATGAATTAAATGCCAAGTTTGACTTGTGAGAGAGACATGTAGGAGCATTTAATGCTTTGTTGGATGGACAAGAATTTGAGAGGGAGATTCAAAATTGGAGGAATATTCCATCTTGATGCCCTTTTAAAATTAATTAGAAGAATTAATAAATCAAAGAAATTATTTATTGGTGTAAGTGGGTGGGTTAGTTGAGAATTTAGATTTGACTCAAGTTGAGTCAAAAGCTAGAGAATGGGTGATTATGATTAGAGGTTAATTAATTTAGATTAATTAACTTGGAGGATTTTAGGGGTTTGATATTTAATTTAAATCATTTTGATTTATTGAATCAAATAAGAAGAACTTAAGGACTTAATTAAATAATTTGATTTATTTAATTAAATACGATGAAGCTAGGGAATTTAATCAATAAATTATTTTAATTGATTAATAGAAGAATTGGATGCATGATGTTAGTTTTGGATGTCTACATTTTTCCCCTCTTTGAAGCAATGTACTTGTTGCATTGGTTCAAATAAAGATTCCTTTGACATCGAAATTAAAAGAATTATGATTTTTTCGAATGCCCCAACAGAAAGAAGTACGTTAGTACATTGCCCTATTGAGAGATCGAGCAAAAGATTCAATTTGAGGTTGATCTCGTGACAAAGAGGTTCAAAATGGATGTATGGATGGTTATGACTAACTAATCTATATGATAATGATGATATAAATGAGATGTTTTTAAGATGCTTAGAATAATAAATCTATATTATTTTAAACATCTCAAGTGATTATGTAATGCATATGAGATAGATGAGATGGATGATGTTGTCCTATGATGATATAACGTGATTATGCACGATGCGGGATGGATGCGTTGTTAGTGCAAAAGATGATAGAAGAATGAGAGGGATCAACCCTTAAATCCAAGAAGATGTAGAAGTTCAACAATTACATTAGTCGTCGAGACTTTACTAGATATGATGATGAATGATGATGATGTATTTCTTATCCAAGGATGGGAGAGATAAAGAGCATACCCCTCCTTATGTTTGATAACACACATAGGTGCGATGCATCAAGGTATTAAGAACTAGGATGGCGTTTTGCCTAGTGTGATGGAATTTGACTTGTCAAACAAATAGCAGTACTCTTGTTCACACTTGAAAAATGAAACCTTATTCGGAATGTAGTTCAAATATTCTAGACATCTCGAGCCAAAAAATAAAAAGGAAATCGTTCTTATGTGGTCAAAAAGACACCTAAAACATCATTCCTCAAACAAAAAAAAGTATGCATGATGAAGTTATTTTACAAGAATATCCAACAAGCACAATAGATAAAAAGATAATGATCATTGCCCCATTCCTTTCTCTCTAAACCTGTTTTGTTTAGGCATCATTGAGAGGTCCTTGGAATGAGCACAAAATTACATAAGTCGAAACAAGACCAAGATAAAGTAAACAAACAAGCTAATGCTCTTCGTACCGCTAGCCAAAACTAAACTATGGCAATACCTGATGCTAATGTCCATCGCAGGAAGGTCACATTCCTAGGACATGTTGTGATCAGGGTTTTGATGAGATTGATTGGATGATAAGCTATTGATACTCCAAATTGACCAACTTGCTGACTTAGTGATCTAGACTTGAGACTTTGATGAATAAGCTTTCACTTTAGAACCTGCTATACTTGCTTCTAATTGCCTTACCAAAGGATGAAGGTGACATTTGATTTATTATGAACGATGATTATTGCGAGTGAAAGCGAAATGAAATGGGTGCACCATTTTGGGTTTTTTCAAATGTTTTGAGGTTGTTTTTGGTATTTTCAAGATTTGTGAATGTTTTTGGATTTTGTGTCTCGGGAGCCAAATCAAGGATGGCCTTGCCTATGTTTAAGCTCAGAGATGGCATAGTTCAGATGACAATTGACTTGTCTATTGATGAGATAGATGGGAAAATGGATTGCCATTGTGACAGATGCCTAAAATGTGAAATAGATGGGAAAACAAATTCCCATTGCAACGAACGCCTAAAATGTGAAATAGTTGAGAAAATAGATTGCCATTGTGATAGATGCCTAAAGGACTGACCTAAATATGGAATGGATGGGAAAATGGATTGCCAATGTGATAGAGGCCTAAAGGACTGACCTAAATGTGGAATAGATGGGCAAATAAATTTCCAATGTGATGGAAGCCTAAAGCACTGACCTAAATGTCTCAAGGGATGATAAAAGATCAACCTTGCATATGGGTGATCCCACAAAGTTGGTTTACAATTTCTGAGAGGAACTGATTTTTGTTGAAATCACATATTTTTAGAAAATATAACTATTTAAGCCTTTAAAAGTTCCATTTTAAGGATTCCAATTGAAGAGGGTTTGATCAAACCACCTTAGATCAAACCCCCTTGGATAGAACCTCCTTAGTTTTAAACCATACCTATAAATGAGTCTCCTTTACACCTATCAAAATGTTGATAAAAAATCACTTTTGATTTACCTTTTGGGGGATCAAATTAATTCATTTAAAATTAATTGTAAATTATTATGGTATTCCTCAAAATTAATTATGCCACAATTATAATTTTAATATGTTTTGGTTTTATTATGTATGTGTTTTTTTAGTTTTATTAAACATAGGTTTTTCACCGAAAATCAAGGTCTTTGTTTTGCACATGTGGAAAAATAGAAAATTATCAAAATAAATATTTTTTAAATATGTTCATGCTGGGTATTGATGTCCTTGATCCATTGAAAAAAATAAAATTGAATTTTGATAAATACATAAAAATTTATGTTGTATACAGTCCGCCCATGTATAAATTGCAATTAGTTTAACTTCAAAACTCTATTAGGGAAAAAATATTCAATAAAAAAATATGAGACCAAATGAAAGTGCTAGATATCATAGTTACAAATCTAAATTCGAAAAAATTAGAATTTAATTCTTGACACAAAAAAAGTTATATTGTATACGGTGAGCGTCACATTTTAAAAATGTTGTTTTCTAAAAAATACCAATTTTCGTCGAAGATGGAAGAAAAAGTGCAATCTTATTCCAAAAATTTTGAAAAAAATATTTTTTGAATCTACAAACAAAATGTGATGAGACTCTAGTTTTCATATTCTTCAAATTCCTCACGGTTTTGCTGCTATAGGTGCCCGAAACTGAAGATTTAGTTAAAAATAATAATTTCAGTGTCCAGTTTGGCCAAAAATTGTAAACCACTATTGTTGGATCACCCATATGTTCAAGCTTAGAGATGACGTAATTCGGCCGACTGGCTCTATTTTTTTATTTTTCAATTTTTTTTGACATGTTTTGGATTTTGATATGATTTTTTGAAAAAACGTATTTTTGATTTTTTGAATGTTTTTTTAATTTTTCTCATGATTTTGATGATTTGGACATGGATATGTGATGATATCAGTGCCATGTTTTGGGATTTTGTTGAAAACCAAGCTTAATGTTGATCAACCAGATTGACGGATTGATAGTTTGACTAAGTGTGTTAAGTCAAACAAAAATTATAATGCTCTTGTAAACTCTAGGAATTTGTGTTATCCTAGAGTAAAATTGTACATGAGGGGTGGTTTGACTAAGTGTGTTAAGTCAAACAATTTGATGATGGATTGGATTAATTTGACTAAGTGTGTTAAGTCAAATAAGATGATAATGCACTTGTAAACTCTAGGAAGTTGTGTTATCCTAGAGTAAACTCGTACACAAGAGGGTGGTTTGACTAAGTGTGTTAAGTCAAACAAGGTGATAATTGATTGGATTCGATTGATCAAGATTGGTGAAGCTTGATTTGGAACAAAATTGTTTTGTTGACTTGATTTGATGTTGACGTGCATATGAGATGCAACTGATATTGATTTTTCAGATTGATGTTCAATGATAGATAAAGCTTGATAAGGAATGTCTTCCTATCAAAATATGCCATGGGCTAGTGATCTGGATTTTTGGTTCACAAATGCCTTAACCAATTTGATTTCACGTTTGCCAATTTTTAGATTACCAGATAAGTTAGAGGGTATCTATCAAGATTTATTCCTGAAGCAAGATATAAACATTTTCCCCCAGTGTATAGCAATGCAAGGAATGCCATGGGTGGATGCTTGAATAGGTGTATGGATAGATATGGTAAGAATGTGAAGGATGCCAAGGATTATCTTGTGACAAGATAAGGTGTTAAAAAAGAGGAATTCTCATTCGGATAATGCTTCAAGGCTCAAATAACGTTTGGATTGGATACCTGATCAATGAAAATGACCCATGTCAAGATGTTTACCAAACATATTCAAGATTAAGATAAGGTAGATAAACATTGGTTTCATCATAAGGATTCATCGTGCTCCCTATGTTGATGTTTGCTTGAGATGAAGCTTCCCCTAGTTTCGAGGAAGTATCACTGATATATTTATATCCCTTGATTATTGAATAACCAAGGCCTTGATGCTTAGGATTTCCAACAATCTGCACTAGTTTCAGGATACCTTGTTCATGCAAACCTAATCCTTTGCCTAGATAATTCATTTGTAGAAACATTTTATTTGCAATAGTATATGATTTATCTTGGAAGCAAGGTGCTAATTCTTCTCTGTTCTATGGTGGATCTTCAAAAGTGATAGCTTCTTTATTGATGAGATAGCTTTCCCTAATAAAGGTAACTGTTCCAAGTTTATAAATGATAGGATCCTCCATATGTAGGATAAATTCTTGATTGATATCTTTAGCTTGATATTGTGAGATATCAGATTGTAATGCTTCTTCAAGAAGTGTCGAAGATTCATTGTAAATTTCTTCCTCATGATTCATTCTTGATATTCTTTCATATGATGTTTTTGATTCACAACTTCTGTAGAAGCCTTCTTCATGATCTATTTCTGCTAAGTGTCCACAAGATGTTTTTGATTCACAAATTTTGTACAAGTCTTGTTCATGATTTGTTTCTGCTATGTCTCCAAATTTTTCTACATCTTGGTCTTGTGCACAAATGTTAATAGTAGGAGAATCTTGTTCCTTGGTAATGATGTCAAGAGTATGAGACTCTTGTTTTGAATGAAGATCGTCTACATGTCCATCCAAAGAAACCATCCCATGGGTAGGTGGAGGAATATGTTCTATATGGATATGATCATAATTTGTGACATCTTGTATAGATAGAAGATTGCCCATTAGATCATTGTAGTATCTCGGAGATACAAATTGTTGATCTTGAATGATTTTGAAATTCCTTTCATCATGCTTTGGATCAAGCTCTTGATATGGGTCAATTTCAAAAGATGGATTGCTTATAGTGAGTTCTTGGACATCATTCTTAGGCATGGAAAGTGGTTCAATATCCTTTTGATCTTTGAGAATTCTTTCACTATCTGTAATCATGAGGTCGAGGGATGTCAATATGTCATTGGAAGGGCCATTGTTATACCTTAATGGAAGATGTTTATCATGATTTGAAATATGTTCTTGAGATATGTTCTCTAATTCGTTAGGTGATGTAGAGACATTTCCAACATAATTATTGGTCTATGGATTGTGGATTATGTCAATAGGATCAAATAATGTTAACACATCTTAAAATAGATCACTAAAAAGTGACTCTTAATGAATGTTGATTTGATCAATGGATGGGGTAGACATATCTTCACAATGATCATTGATGGATTTATTTTCATCATTGTCTTCAGCAATTATGGTGGATAGATTGCCAATGTTTTCAACCATATGATTAAGTGATGTCAACGTTTCTTGGATTGGATCATTATTTGGCATTGTTGGTGAATTTTGATCATGACTGAAAGGTGGCTCTTGGTGTGTGCTGATTTGATCATTGGTTGAGGTGGAAACATCTTCGATGTTTTCATTAATTTATTGATCTCGATCACCATTTTTAACAACTATGGAGGAGAGATTGTTAACACTATCACTAGTGGTTGAATTCTGATTGTTGTCCCCAATAGCTATTATCTTTTGATCAATCAAGTCTTGGATGAGATTTTTGAGTCGAATACAATCTAATGTTGTGTGTCCCTTTACTTTGTGAAAATCACAAAAGTGGTTCTCATCATACCCTAGTGGTTTCACCATGGGCTCTTGATAATTCACAAAAATAGGGATTTTAATGAGATTTTCTTGTATAAACCGTTGCATGATCTATTCAGTTGGTTCCCCAAGTGGTGTGTATTTTCGTTTGTTACCTTGTGAGATTTGAACTTTAAATTGACCTTGTGGCAATTGATTTTGAAGATGTGGTGATTGATCTTTGAGATGTGGTGATTGAATTTGTTGTTGATATCGTTGATCTTGATATCCAATTTCTTGACATTGGAGATATTGTTCCTGATGCCACTGTGGAGACAACTCAATGCTTTGATGGCATGGTTCAACCAATGGAAGAGTGTATTGATTTTGGGGTGGAGATGTGTCTTAGCAAAATGGATCAACTACTTTGACAAGTGAAGCAATTTGATATTGATATTATTGATATGGTGGACTTGGTTGTTTAGCAAGCAGATTTGCAATGCATTTGTGTGGTGTTTGCATGGAATCATGGATGGATTGATTCTGGATAATGCTCTAATTTGGTTTGATGTTTAGATTTGTAATTATGGGTTGACTTTGAACATTGTTGTGGCTCGAAATCATATTGCCTTGATTTAGATAGCTTTAATTTTGCATGGGGTTACCTTGACCTAGATCATTACATGGAGTTGCCAATATACTACTGGGATTTTGAACAACATTGACAAGATTTGCAAACCTATCTATCCCAAATTTTACCAAGTATGGATTTGAAATGTTTATGTTTGGTAAAATTGTATTTGGCATGTATGGATTTGGTGGGATAATGTTGCTTGGAATAAGACTCATGTATTGACTATTTGATTGATAGATTTGTAGGTTTGGGCTTTGATTTAAATCTATCATTGGGAAAGGTGTTCCAAACTTTAGATTGGGCATAGTCACATTCATTGTACTTTTGAGGTTTGGAGGAGATAATGATTCCATGCCTAAATGTGAGTTTCGATAATCAATAGGCATTGCGAGACATGGATAGTTTGGTTGACTTGGATTAATCATGATGTATGAGTTGAGTTTAAACTCCATGTTTTTCTTGTGTTTTGACCTTGTTGACCTTTGAGGGGTTTAGCACCAATAATGAGATGAAGAATGAAAGGGGTGAATGATATGGGTGTTTAATCTTTCAGGAACTTTGGATCAATGCTAGACTTTAGGACTTGATTTGATTGGATTTGGAATGAGGATAGTTTGACTAAGCGTGTTAAGTCAAACAAGGTGATAATGCCTGACCACATAGGCTCCCCCTTATAGTGCACTGGCTTCTCAGGTCAGCCAAGCATCAGCACCCATGAATCTCCCATGGCATACTTTGTATCTCTACAACCAAATCACATGTATATGTGGGGCGGCTTCAAAGGACATGGCCTTTTGCACCAACAAATAGATAGGATTTTGGCCTTTGCTAAACAAGGGGTTTTAATTTAGACTTTTCATTCATGGAGATTGACCCATGCGGTGAGAGACCATTGCTTCCCTTCTCTTCAAGACCAACCGTGTGATACTGGCCTTTGTTCCAGTACCCACTTGTATATCTCAACTAGAAATACTCTTGGCTTTAGAGTGTTACCGGTTGGTTCGTTCCCTTGGGTGAGTAATTTTTCCCACAAGGTAGGCCCTCTAAGATAAGCAAAAGCGAGAAAAAAAATTCGTAGTTCGATCAACCTTCATTTAGAAATAAAGGGAGAACACACATAATAGGTTTACTCACACTCGCAAGATTTTTTGTTCAATTTTAGTCCCAAAATTGAAATGTGGAGGTAATCTTTTTGACAACTTAATATCACAAAAATACTTTTGATTCTCAAGATCGTCATGAGGCATGAGCAAAGTGCATATGTCTTTTCGATGATATTACTTTGTGAAAAATATTGCAAAGCATGAAAAACACTTGTTCATTTTAAGTCCATAAAGCAATGATTTTGATTCTTTTTAAGCACCAAAGCGAGATGTGGAAGTTGTCTTGTTCAATTTTATCCCAAATCGAAATCTAGTAAATGTCTAAGGTTCCTTTTAACCAACTTCGAAAAGATCAAATCAGTGATTAATTAAAAACCCAAAAAGAAACGTGAGTTGGTTTGAAATAGAAAACGAGAGTAGAAAATGGATGCTCCAAGCATTTAAAAATGCTTTGTTAACTTCAAATTTTAAGGCTTCAATCTTCTTTAACTCCAAGAATCTTCATGGATTGTTTCCAATGCTTCAATGCTGTGAGTTCTTCATGCATACCAAAATCCTTCCTCCTTCATCTTCCTATAAACAAATAGGAGTTAAGCATGCATTGCAAGAGTAAAAAATATACACAAAACATGTCCATTATTTGAGGAAACCTTTTAAAGAGAGGAATAAAATAAAATTGTATTGACAAAGAACATGAGTTCCTTATGATGAATTCGACTCAATAATAAATGTCAATAGTTTTTTAATTTACCCCCACTTTCATAAGGAACGATTGATTTCAAAATCTTATGTTTCTAATGTACAAAGCCCACCAAACTTTTCTTTTGAATGCATAAATCCATTTTGATAGGAGACCAAAAATTCAAAATATTATAAGCTTCCTCATCATTTAAACCATATTAGAAAAAATAAAAATCTATATAGTGGTTAGCAGGCATTTAATAGACACACAACAAAGATTTTTAAATATTTTTAAGAAAATGCATTAGTCAGCCTAGAATTAAAGACCCATCTACAACATTAAGATTTGGCATTTGGTATTTTAACTCTAATCGGATAACATAACTGTAATTTTTTTATCACACCTAATGCCAAAACACTTGTATTGATTTATTCAATGCATGCAACAAATTTTAAGTGAATAACATTAGAATCGGGCCTTGAGATTTGAGCATTCAACAATGAAATTTACTGCCCCTGTTAGAGATCATCTGCAAACAATCAAATCATCTTTATGAACATCTTGAGACTTCTATATGGACCCTCAAATATTTGCAACAAGAGTTGAAAAATTGCACAGATCTGTAAATGTTAAGAAAAGGCATGAGTAAATTTCAGATTTTGTGTGTGACCTCAACCTCTTATCTCAACACATTGATCGCCCATCCCCTTTGAGTGCGCTACTTTTGGCATTAAATTCATTGAATCTACTTAAAATTGTGAGAATTTACACAAATATGTAAAAGCAACATGCAAGATGTAGATGTATCAAAGGTGTTGATGATCTTATCACCCCAAGATGCTTCAATACCCACACCCAAGCTTAAGTATGTAAATCAACTATGAACAAAGCATCAGGTATATGAGATTCCAGATAATCATCCCCTTCCAAGTGATTATGAAGATAGACAACTAGATGATACCTATGTTAGTAGAAATAGATATTAATGACCACACAGTTAAAGGCACAATGTTGATTCTTTGTAGAACAATAATACTAGGCAGCTTTCAGCTTAACAAGGAAGGCATTATACCACAAGATTGGCTTGAAATATCCATGCAATTTATTGCAGGAGATACACATTGAATGATTTTGGTGTAACAAGGCATATATACCATTTGTAGTAATATGAATAGATAGCTTTGATGTGCAAGTTGAAGGTTGGTGCCAGGCGAATGGAAAATGATGATATCAACAGTGATAATAATGTGAGTTTGGCAGGGATTTAATACTTCAAAGACCACTAGTTTTTATGATATGCCACACACATGTAACTACTAACAAGGGAATGAGTGCCTACTATCGAAACAAATGAATAACTTGTAGCTGATAAAAGGAGGACATGCCTTATTGAACATCAACACTCCATTTGGGCAACACCTCAGATTAAATGCATGTCAGTATAATAGATTCATGAGTATCAACAAACTATCACATTTATGATAAAGATACAATCAAATCTATTGGACCACTCCAATAAATCTTAACTAAGCTATAAAAATTGAACACTGTGCTGATTTGATGCCCAATTTAAACAATGCAATCAATAGCTAAAGATAGTATTCAATTGGTAGATATTGACCTAGTTGAGTAGAAAAAAAAGATATGTCCCACAACATGATAAGGCTCCCTGCCCATACCATCACAATGAAAGCGACAACTAACTTATCTAAGCTTCTTTTGAAAGCACTTTCAAGAAGAAAATTAGGCTGATCATAGATGGGGAAGTCATTTATCACGTATTTAAAGATATTTATAAGTAGGAAAAAAATAGCAAAAGAGAAAGTTCCCTAGAAATGAACTATGAAGTGACCACTACTGGTGAAGGTTTGACCCCAACATGGTGCCCTGAGACCCTATCGTTGTTCTTAGTTTCAGACTCATGTTTAACATAGTGTGTGATGGAATCTCCAAATCTTCATTGTTGTAGTCAAGCTCTTCTTTGTTTGCTCTGAACTTAACTTCAGATGGCTAGGGAATCATGGCTTATTGATAGTAAACGGTTTGCAGGAAGAAAGGAAACCTGGTGTGACTAGAGAGTGCCCTAAATGCAATCATCAAATTGATAATAGAGATTTAGCCCAGAAGTGGCCAGGGTTACCTGTAGGTGTAAAATTTGACCCCTCTAATCAAGAACTTCTTGGACACTTAGCAGTAAAAGTTGGAGTGCGTAATGCCAAACCCCATCCATTCATTCATGAATTCATTTCTATGCTTGAGGAAGATGATTGGATTCGCTATATTCATCCTCAGAGGAAATAGGAAACATCAAAAAATTAATTGTGGGGACAATCAGAATAGGGTGATAGATCTTTGGCAAAAGACATGAAGAAATAAGAGGAGAGGATGGTGTTATGACATTGGAACAAGAGTTGCAGTGCTCCAGAGTGATGAGATACATAATGCATAATCACTTGCAAGAATAAAATGTCAACAAGAGGAAGACAAAGCAAATGCAAAACTCCATTTTTTGATAGAAAAAATGTAGAGAAAGCACATCTACATTGTTATTGACATTAACACAGCCTGTGAGATGTTAGCATATGCTTTTGTCTTCATATGTTTTTGTTTAAAGAATCAATATCACATATTTAACAAGCGGGCTGCATTATCAAGTAGTTCGTATTTTTGCTATTAATATGCATTCACTCATTTTAAGTAACTAATGAAGCTTATGAAACCAATAAATTTCTTTGAAGGTAGCTAAAAGAATGTATGCAGATATAACGAAGATTTCACAAAGATTTCTAATGAAAGAACAAAAATTTCACCACATTGAGATGCAAATAGATATGTGTCACACCTTATAGCCTGCAAATGAAATGTGAATAGCAAGAGAGCAAACAAATTTTGAAGTCTGCATGGACAACAAAGAAATATTTTATGTTTACTGTCTAATGCTTGAAATGAATGGAGATGTACAGAAACAAAGATTATATTGAATCCCTCCTTCCAGCGCTAGAATGTAGATGTCAAAATCTGCAAGAGAGACTTAAACCAGTCTATGTTGTTAGCACAAGTTAGTTTAAATTAAAAAACTCAACATCCTTATGAAATATCTAATCATGTTCAAATATGAAAACTTAGATAAAGAGAACAAAGACACAAAAGCACATGAAAACATGATTAAACCCTTATCTCATTGTGGATTGGTGCCACTTTGTTGTGTAGGAAGCAACCCTTTCCCAATCCGTGATAAGCAAGATTACCAAGATGATAGTGATAATGCAAATGCATGTGATTGTGCATCAATTTTGTGTTGTATTGTTGTGTTGAAATTCTTTGACTTTATAGATTCAAGGTTTGAAGAGTGAGAGATTTTGATGAATGTGGGATCATTCATAAGCCAATGACAAGATGCCACTTGTCAAAATGTGAAAGGAGAAGGCTTGAGCACATTCTGGTCATTGTACCAATTTGAAATTTGAATTTGGATGAAATGACATGTTTAGGGGGGATGAAAGATGAATTAAATGCCAAGTTTGACTTGTGCAAGAGACATGCAAGAGCATTTAATGCTTTGTTGGATGGACAGGCATTTGAGAGGGAGATTCAAAATTGGAGGAATATTCCATCTTGATACCCTTTTGAAAGTAATTATAAGAATTAATAAATCAAAGAAATTATTTATTGGTGCAAGTGGGTGGGTTAGTTGAGAGTTTATATTTGACTCAAGTTGAGTCAAAATCTAGAGAATGGGTGATTATGATTAGAGGTTAACTAATTTAGATTAATTAACTTGGAGGATTTTAGGGGTTTGATATTTGATATAAATCATTTTGATTTATTGAATCAAATAAGAAGAACTTAAGGACTTAATTAAATAATTTGATTTATTTAATTAAATACGATGAAGCTAGGGAATTTAATCAATAAATTGTTTTAATTGATTAATAGAAGAATTCGATGCATGATGTTAGTTTTGCATGTCTACAGGTAGTACAAGTTTCTTTTCATACACTAGTTTATATGATGTAAACCCTATTGTAGTCTTCTAGGTTGTTCTATATGCCAAAACAAGTTTAGGGATCCTTGTTTCATAGTCTTTTCTTTGTAGTTGAGTTGTTTTGGTAAGAATAACTTATATTTCCCTTTTTGTAACTTCTACTTGACAATTTTCTTGTGGATGATAAGGTGTAGATTTCCTGTGCTCAATATCATACTCCTTTACTAACTTATTAATCATATCATAAGTGAATTGAGGCCCTTGATCTATTATTATTTCTTTATAAATACCATATCTAGTGAAGATATATTCATAAATAAATTTAACAACATTTCCATCCATTGCAAATTGTAATGCTTTTACCTCCAACCATTTTGTGAGATAATCTATGGGTGGGTGCATGGAAATGGGTAGCAATTCCGTGGACACCCTAAAAAAAAAAATTTGAAAACCATAATGCAAGAACATTATAATGCGCTCGCGTTATGTCTTCCATTAAACCCAGGCAAGGTATCGGTGGCTAAAACTACAAAAAATTAATGCGAGCGCATTATAACGTGCTCACGTTATCAACCGTTAAAAGCAAAAAAACAAATGCAAATCTCTCATTTGCATTTCGACTGGTTTTTTTTTGCACCTATAGCCAAAAACCCCATAATATCACGCTCATGTTCTAGGAGAAGAATTTCTTCATCGAGAATCCTTATTTCTTCACAACGATGGCACCACGACGACGAGGAGTTGTAAGAGGTAAGGATTCTATGATTTTTCTTTTTCTTTTATTAGTTTTAGGTTGAATTTGATATCTATTTATTTGAATTTTTAGGAGATTCAAATCAACCTGCAAACCCTCAAAATCCTCAATAGGAAGACCAACCAAATCCTCAAGATCAAAATCAACCACAACATCAACCTCCTCCACCAATCACTCAAGCCCCTCCTGGCACTCAACATAATTTAATGAGTGAAATTGAGAACAAAAAAAAACAAATTGAGGATTTGATCAATAGGTTGAGTGATCAAAATGGTTCAACCATAGAAAGAATGACCCTAGCAAATTCATTGAAAGATATGTTAACAAACATAGATTCAATTAGCAAACAAATAACTGGATGGGAAGATAGGAGGTAGGCGGCTAGGGAATATTATGTAAATAAACTATCATACAAGGATGTGAAAGACTTAAAAATTACAAAAGGTGATTTGTGCTCATTATTCACTGACCCACGCATAAATCAAAATATTACCCTCAATGTGAAGAGGTTTCCTATCCATTGGTGCGACCACCAACAAATGAAGGACTTGTTTTATGATAGGTGGTACATGGTCTTCGATTACCCACTGTGCAACAATTGCAAGGTCTAGCAATATTTCCTTAGGAAACTATAAAGTGAGTTCATATTGAACAAAATCCCAAATTATTTTGATATGAGGGATTTTCAGGGGAGAGGTGGGGGGTCATCTCAGGATAGACCTGGTGCACAGTCGGATCCTATGTGGAAAGGTAGATGAGGTCTCACTAGGCCACCTCATGAGCACATTCTTATGCCTTCCATCGTGAAGGAAAGTGCCTATGTAGAGACATTGCAGGCAATCAACACTTTGACCTAGAGTGTCATCCATTATACTAGCCCTATTCTACAGTGCCATCCAGGGGAGTCTTCTAGTGGTGGCCTTCGAACACATGTGTGTCAATCTTGCGGGGTTACTTGTTCACATGACCCCACCGACCCTCAGGAGACTGGTATGCAGGATCCGTCTACAACTATGGAGATGGAGAGGGAAGCTGATATTTTGCATAAGGCATATGTCATTTATAGTCAGGTAAAATTTAGTGCATGTGTTCATTGAATTTAATTTATTAAATTTCAATTTTGAAATGCACAATTGACTAAAAATGTTTTATGATTTTAATAAAATTGTAGGGTCCCAGTGTTGAGACTGGATACACAGGCCCCCCACCAACCTATTTTTAAAATAAACCTTTCGCTAGGGTATGTAACTAGTAAACAATTATAAGTTTATTGCATATTAATGGCATTGTTTTATGAATGGTAATTTAATATGCAATTTTGGATGTTGAACAAACTAATATTGGAGGTTTTGATGGAACACTTCCCAATGGCAGTGGATTTACTCAAACCTTCACACAGGTAATAGAATAAAGAATTTAACTAATGAATCAAGTACTTATTAGATTTGTGTAGTTTATACATGCACATCGTTGATTATGTTGAATAATTTGTTGTTTTATTTTCAGTTGTTGCAAGATGATACACCTCTGAATGTGACTAGGGAAATGGATATTGGTGTGACATCTACTATACAATCCTTGATGGCTCTGACAGAAGAGGTATGAGGCACATTAGTAAATTTTAATTTACATTTGTTGTTATAGATGTTAGTTAGTGAAAAATCAAACCATTATTAATTCACGTAGTTTTTGTCTATTTGTATGGTTTATACAGGGCTTGAGCATGCCTGAGCATGGGCATGAGGATATTTCCCTCATGGAGAGAGATCATGAGATGGCTGTAAGTGATTATTTTGTCAAATATATCATTTTTATAATGTAATTTCTATATATTCATGTCTTTACTTCTTATTGAACAATTAAAACTTCACCATGAACTAAACCCTAGGAGGAGTAGCAGGAGCACTCCATGAGTGCAACAAAAATGAGCGATAGAGCTATCGCCATCTGAGTGAAAAGGAAAGGGAAAGATTTTATTTCCTACGCATGGAGAGCAATGACTTTTGATTCCAGAGTCCTTTGTTGTATGCCTGCACGACAATTTTGTAAATATTTTTTATTGGACATATTTTACATTGTATGCCTAGATGGCATTCTCATAAGCCTATATGTCTATTTTGTGCACATATTTCATACTTATATCAACATTTATTGATGTATGCCTACATGGCTATTTGGTTAATACAAATATCTTTTATCGATGCCTATCCATATTTGCATTATAAATTGATGGTTCAATAGAGATGAGTTATGTGTATTCAAGTGTATACTTTAAAACTTACATGTTTTCATGCATATACCTTGTATTCATGCATATACTTTGTTTTAATTTGTGTATACTATGTATTCGTGTGTAGAATTTTTGAGGTTTACATGTTTTTGAGTACTTGTACTTCCCTTATTGACATGTACATGTTTGACTTATCCACATGTATAATTATTAATTGGTTATCCCTAGCATTGATCTATGCCATCCTCAATGCATGATCCTTGAGATGGAGTAAGTACACCCTCAAGGTCAAAAGGAGTTTCACATGCATTGTTCGTAGGCTCATTTTGGTAGTGAAACCAAAAACCTCTTGCATCATTGAAACAATTTTTTTTTTCCTTTATAGCAGGTTTGAAGCCATTATCATTCTCCATCAGTTCTTCATGTATCCACTCCCCATTAATGGTTGTCTCATGACCTTCATGAAACCAAGCACTTATCTCATTTGTGATAGAAGAAATGTATGAAGATTTATCTTCCTCCTTATGAACCATTCATTATCATGAGAGATGGGTTCTTGTGAACCACTACTGATGAATCATGGGTCAATGAGTTTGACTTGTAAAACTACACGATTGAATCTTGATAGCAATATCACAATATTTATATATCTAAATGTGTTATTTCCTTTAGCTAAAATTTGTGCTTATACTTATGTGATTGATGTATGTTTGTGTATGGGATCATAGTAATTTCTATTTGATGATGCTATTGTGTCTTTAAGGTTTATTTATTAAAGGGTGCATGAAACAAGTTTTAAATCCTTACAAATCTTTGAATTTCTTAGGTTTTTCTATTTGTCGAGTCTGGGTTCCAAGCCCGAGTCCAAGTCGAAAAATGTCTTGTCAAGTTTGAGGCGAGTCCTAGTCTTGTAACATTAGTGTGAACACATCGAGGAATAATGTATATACCAATGAAGAGAGAACCCATCCTTGTTTCCAAAAAAACCATGGTATAGATATGGTTGGTCGAGATAAAACATCATCTCCTAGATAGTTCGAACCATAATCTTTCATGGCTACAAACACACCTTCATTATGTGTGTTCTTGATCCTACTGAAGAAATGGTGGAACATGTTGTAGATCAAATATTGCAACCCTAAGTCCACAAGAAGGTTACTTGTCCTGATTTCTGCAAATGTCTTTAAGATGTTAATCCTTCTTGAGTAATGTGAACTATTGATGTTATCTAGATCTTTGAAACTATCTACAATCATGTGTAATACTATAGAAGCTAGAGCTATATCTAATACTACAAATGACTACTCAATGGAATCCTAATAGCAATATCACAATTTGACACATTGTAGAAAATACCTCCTACTTATCAATTGATGAGCTAAAGGGGCTCTATAATGAATGTTTCATAAGGCACAACACTTGCTGAAGGTTTTACAAATGGGGTTACAAGCTAAGTGGGCTTAACCTTGTGGAAAAAAATTTGTGGTTAAGCGCTTGAGCTGGAGTATACTCGAATGGGTGACCTCTCGGGAAGGCCTAGTGCCTCACCTCTATGAGCATCACTTAGATGCAATGAGTGCTAAGTGAGCCATTCAATATCATTTGAAATTTTTTTCTTTAAGCAACTTACAAATTTGCAACATAAGACTACTCCAACCTAAGGGATCGATCCGGTGGAACATAGCTCGGAGTGATTCCACATGTTTCGGTGCAAAAGAGGACCATGTCTAGCATTAAATACCTATTTGGAAATTTTGGAATAGTTTTCTTGGTCACACAAGTTGCAGAATGAAATTTGCACCACTTTGCAACTTTGCACTCCTTGCATTTGATACTTTTTCCATCAAGTGAAAATCCGCCACCACCGAAAAACCACTCTGAGATAGCCAAAACCGAGAGAGGTTTTTGTAGATAGGCTCAACATGATCCTATAGGATCAGATGATAAGTTTCTAAGCATCACAGTATATGAGTAATAGCATGCTAAATTTTGCAGCCATTTTGCACTTTGGACCTTTTAGGGATCGATCTGGTTGAACGTAGCTTAGAGCAGTCCCACGTGTTTTAGTGTGAAAAAATACCATGCCTAGTGTAAACATACCTATTCTGATGTGTTGGAGCAGTTAGTTTGGTGGCACGAGTTGCAGAGCAAAAGTTGCACCACTTTGCAACTTTGCCCTCCTTGAATTTGACACTTTTTCCATCAAGTGAAAATCCGCCGCCACGAGAAAACCAATCCAAGGTAGCCAAAACCAAGAGAGGTTTTTCTAGAGGGGCTCAACTCCTTTCTGTAGGATTAGATGATAAGTTTCTAATGTCACGGTATCTGAGTAATGACATGCTGAAGTTTGCAGCCATTTTGCACTTTGGACCCTTAAGGGATTGTTCCGGTTGAATGTAGCTCGAAGCGATTCCACGTGTTTCAGTGCGAAAAAAGATCATTCCTAGTGTAAAAATACCTATTTGGATGCATTGGAGCAGTTAGTTTGGTCACACGAATTGCAGAGCGAATGTTGCACCACTTTGCAACTTTGCACTCCTTGAATTTGACACTTTTTCCATCAAGTGAAAATCCACTGCCATGAGAAAACCAATCCAAGATAGCCAAAACTAAGAGATATTTTTTTATAGGGGTCCAATGCCTTTCTGTAGGATCAAATGAGAAGTTTCTAAGTGTCACGGTATCTGAGTACTAGCATGCTGAAGTTTGCAGCCATTTTGCACTTTGGACCCTTAAGGGATTGATCAAATTGAACATAGCTCGGAGTTATTCTATGTGTTTCAGTGCAAAAAAATACCATTCCTAGCGTAAACATACCTATTGGGATGCATTGGAGCAGTTAGTCTGGTCACACGAGTTGCAAAGTGAAAGTTGCACCACTTTGCAACTTTGCGTTGCTTGAATTTGACACTTTTTCCATCGAGTGAAAATCCGCTACCACAAGAAAACCACTCAAAGATAGCAAAAACAGAGAGTTTTTTCTGTAGAGGGGCCCAATACCTTTCTGTAAGATCAGATGAGAAGTTTCTATGTGTCATGGTATCTGAGTACTAGCATGTTGAAGTTTGCAGCCATTTTGCACTTTGGACCCTTAGGGGATCGATCCGATGGAACATAGCTCGAAGTGATTCCACATGTTTCGGTGTGAAAGAAGACCATCCCTAGTGTAATAATACCTATTTAGACATTTTGGAATAGTCCGCTTAGTCACACGAGTTGCAGAGCGAAAGTTGCACCACTTTGTAAATTTGCACTGTTTGAATTTGACACTTTTTCCATCAAGTGAAAATCCACCGCCACGAGAAAACCACTAGAAGATAGCCAAAAATGAGAGAGGTTTTTCTAGAGGGGTCCAAAACCTTTCTGAAGGATCAGATAAGAATTTTCTAAGTGTCACGGTATTTGATTAATAGCATGTTGAAGTTTGCAACCATTTTGCACTTTGGACCCTTAAGGGATTGATCCGGTTGAACGTACCTCAGAGCGATTCCACGTGTTTCAGTGTGCAAAAATACCATGCCTAGTGTAAACATACCTATTTAGACATTTTTGAGTAGGTAGTTTGGTCACACAAGTTGCAGAGCGAAAGTTGCACCACTTTGTAACTTCGCACTGCTTGAATTTGACACTTTTTCCATCAAGTGAAAATCTTTTGCCACGAGAAAACTACTCCAAGATAGAAAAAATTGAGAGAGGTTTTTCTAGAGGTTCCCAACATCTTTCTTTAGGATTAGATGAAAATTTTCTAAGTTTCACGGTATTCGAGTACTAGCATGCTGAAGTTTGCAGCCATTTTGCACTTTGGACCCTTAAGGGATCGATCCAATTGAACATAGCTCAGAGCGATTCTACGTGTTTCAGTGTGAAAAAAGACCATGCCTAGCATAAACATACCTATTTGGATGTGTTGGAGTAGTTAGTTTGGTCACATGAGTTGCAAAGCAAAAGTTGCACCACTTTCCAACTTTGTACTGCTCGAATTTGACACTTTTTCCATCAAGTGAAAATCCGCCGCCACGATAAAACCACTCCAAGATAGCCAAAACCAAGAGATTTTTTTGTATAGGGGTCCAATGCCTTTGTGTAGGATTAGACGAGAAGTTTCTAAGTGTCATGGTATCTATGTACTAGCATATTGAAGTTTGCAGCCATTTTCCACTTTGGACCCTTAAGGTATCGATACGGTGGAACATAGCTCAGAGTGATTCCACATGTTTTGGTGTGAAAGAGGACCATGTCTAGTGTAAAAATACCTATTCGGATGTGTTGGAACAATCCACTTGGTCACACGAGTTGCAAAGCGAAAGCTACAGCACTTTGCAACTTTGCACAACTTGAATTTGACACTTTTTCCATCAAGTGAAAATTCTTGGCCACACAAAAACCATTCCAAGATAGCCAACACCGAGAGAGGTTTTTCTAGAGGGGTCCAAATTATTTGTGTAGGATTAGATGAGAATTTTCTAAGTGTCATGGTATGCAAGTAATAGCATGCTAAATTTTGCAGCTATTTTGCACTTTGGACCCTTAAGGGATCGATCCGGTCGAACATAGCTCGAAGTGATTCCACATGTTTCAATGCGAAAGAGGACCATGCCTAGTGTAAAAATACATATTCAGATGTGTTGGAATATTTCGCTTGGTCACACAAGTTGTAGAATGGAAGTTGTACCACTTTGCATCTTTGCACTGCTTGTATTTGATGCTTTTTCCATCAAGTGAAAATCTACTGCCACGAGAAAACCACTCTAGGATAGCCAAAATCGAGAGAGGTTTTTCTAGAGGGGCCTAACGCCTTTTTGTAGGATCAGACAAGAATTTTCTAAGTTTCATGGTATCTGAGTAATAGCATGTTGAAGTTTGCAGCAATTTTGCACTTTGGACCCTTAAGGGATCGATCCGGTTGAACGTAGCTTGGAGCGATTCCATGTGTTTCAGTCCAAAAAAAGACCATGCCTAGCATAAAAATACCTATTTGGAGACGTTGGAGTAGTTATTTTGGTCACACGAGTTGCAGAGCAAAAGTTGCACCACTTTGCAACTTTGCACTACTCGAATTTGACACATTTTCCATCAAGTGAAAATCCTCCGCCATGAGAAAACCACTCCAAGATAGCCAAAACCGAGAGAGGTTTTTCTAGAGGGCCCCAATTCCTTTCTGTAGGATAAGATGAGAATTTTTTTATGATTCATGGTATCCGAGTAATAGCATGTTGAAGTTTGCAACCATTTTGCACTTTAGACCCTTAAGGGATTGATTCAGTGGAACATAGCTCATAGCGATTCTACGTGTTTCGGTGTGAAAGAGGACCATGCCTAGCGTAAAAATACCTATTCCGACCCGTTGGAATAGTCTGCTTGGTCACACGAGTTGCAGAAAAATGTGTACAAATTTTTTACATGACCTTTATATGACCTTTTTCACATTGTTTACATTTCAAAATTCAAAGTTTGCAAATTTTCCTACTCAAGGCATTTATAGAAAAAAGGTGCTACTACACCAAACATGAACTCCAACCTTACAATATTTGAGTATATCTCATTATGTAATTAAATATTATTACAATGCCTCTGGCACTTCATTCTCTCATATCTTTTACAATGTCACTCATACATTCAAGATTCTCTTTAAATGTCTACATCATAGGTGCTCATTATGAGGTTAACTTCAAATGAGTAACTTGAGATTCCCTCGCTAAGCTTCACATGCTCTCTTATAATGGCTTGAACTCAAAAATTGAGATTTGTCAAAATCATCAAAATAAGTATGTTGCATTTTTTTTTTTGGTTGAGATTCTCATTGATGGCTCTTAAATCAGCATTTTCTGCAACAAAAGATCAATCAACCCTTAGTAGTTTACTTACAAATATGCAAAGTAAAAGAGAAAAAGAAAAAGCATCCAAAATAGAAATCCCTCAACCCTCAACCCTTAAACCCTAATCCCTCAACCCCTATACCCTTTTAATCCCTGAACCCTGAACCCTGAACCCTTAAACCCTAATCCCTCAACCCCTATACCTTCTTAATCCCTTAACCCTCAACCCTCAACCCTTAAACCCTAATCCCTCAACCCCTATACCCTTTTAATCCTTGAACCCTCAACCCTCAACCCTTAAACCCTAATCCTCAATCCCTATACCCTCTTAATCACAACCTCAACCCTCAACCCTTCAACCTTAATCCTCTACCTATAACCTCTTAATCCTTGAACCCTCAACCCTCAACCCTTGAACCCTAAACCCTCAACCCTCAACCCTTAAACCCTAATCCCTCAACCCCTGTACCCTCTTAATCCCTCAACCCTCAACCCTTAAACAATAATCCCTCAACCCCTATACCCTCTTAATCCCTCAACCCTCAACCCTTAAACCCTAATCCCTCAACCCCTATACCCTCTTAATCCCTCAACCCTCAACCCTTAAACTCTAATCCCTCAAACCATATACCTTCTTAATTGCTCAACCCTCAACCCATAAACCCTAATCCCTCAACCCCTATACCCTCTTAATCCTTGAACCCTCAACCCTCAACCATTAAAGCCTAATCCCTCAACCACTATACCCTCTTAATCCCTCAACCCTCAACCCTCAACCCTTAAACTTTAATCCCTCAACCCCTATACCTTCTAAATCTCTCAACCCTCAACCCTTAAAGCCTAGTCCCTCAACTCCTATAACCTCTACCCTATAACCTATTAGTCCCTCATCCCTAAACCCTAAACCCTTAAACACTAACCCATAAACCCTCTACCCTCTACCGCCAATCCTCTACCCTCTACCCTCAACCGTAATCCCCCAACCCTTAAAGCCGCTTAGTAAACTCTCTACCCTAATCCCTTAAGCCTCTTGACCCTTAAACCCTCACCCCTTAAACCCTTAAACACTTAACCCTAAACCCTCGACCCTTAACCCTAACCCCTTAAACCCTAAACTGTTAAACCCTTTACCCTCTACCCTCTACCCTCTAACCTCTACCCTCAACCCAATACTCTCTACCCTAAACCCTAATCCCTCAACCCTTAATCTCTCAATTCCCTATAACTCTACCTATATATTGGACCTCAACCCTAATCCTCACCTATACCTTAAACCTCAATCTTCAACCCTCAACCCTTAAACCTTTTACTCTATACATTAAACACTCAACCCTCAATTCTCAACCCTCAACCCTTAATCCCTCAACCCTCAATCCTTAAACCCTAAACCCTCTACCCCTTACATTGGACCCTGAACCTAATCCTTCAACCATATACCCTCAAACCTATACCCTAAACCCTCTACCCTCAACCAAGTAAACCCTTAACCCTAAACCCTTAACCCCAAACCCTTCAACCCTAAATGCTTAAACCTTAAACCTTCTACCCTATACCCTCTACCATCAAACCTATTCCCTCAACCCTCAAACCTTAAACCCTAATACCCTAGAAACCATCAACCCTATAGGTCCTCCACCCTAATCCCTCAACCCTATACCCTCAACCCCTATCACTTTCTCTCTATCTATACATCTCACCTCTCCCTCCTTCCCTCCCTCCCACCTTCTCTAATTGTCTCTATCTATCATCTCCCTCTTTCTATGTACCTCTCATTCAATCAATCCCTACCACCCTCTCTCACTCCCTCTATCCATCTCTCTTTATGTCCCTCCCACTCCATCCCACTCTCTCCCACTACCTCTCTCTCCCTCTCTCTCATGTCTCTTCCTCCCACCCCCTCTCTCTCTAAGGTCTCTCCATCTGGCAACCTACCTAGGTAACTCTATCTTTGTCTCTCTCCCCTCTCTCTATCTATCCCTCCAACCCTACCTAGATAAGTCCCTCTCACTCCACCCCCCTCTTTCTCTACCTCTATCAGGTCACTCCCTCTCACACCCTCTCCCTCTCTCAGGTCTCTCACTCACACTCCCTCTCTCTCCACTCCCTCTACTCACACTATCTCTCAAGTCTCTCCCTCTCTCCCTCCTCACACTCTCAAGTCTCTCCCTTTTGCACCTTACCTACATAACTCTCTCTTTCTCTTTGTCTCTCTCTCTCTCTCTCCCTCTCCCTCAATTCTCTCTCTCCTAGCCCCCCTCTCTCTTTCTCCATCCCTCTATCCCTCCCACCCTACCTAGCTAGTTCCCCCTCAATCCAACCCCTTCTCTCCCACTCACTCTCACTTCGACCCCCTCTCCATCTCTCTAGACTCTCTCTAAATTATCCCTTGATCTAAAGACATACATAAATGCATACATACAGGCATAATACATATAGTAAGACATGACGCGAGCATGTTATAATGTGCTCGTGTTATGTGCTAGTAGACATGTTCCCCACACAAGCAAAAACCATGTCAAAAGTGAGATATAACGTGAGCACGTTATAACGCGCTCACATTATATCTTGCTTTGGGAATTCCCAAAGTTTAAGCTTGGTATTTGCCTTGGAATACCAACCCAAAGGCTTGGAGGGTATTCCCAACGACCAAAGACATGTTTTTAAAAAAATCCACCATATTTCTCATAATCGAGTTTGTGCTCACTGTCAGGATTGCACGTGGTTCAATATCGAAAAAATCGAGCACATGGGTAATGTTGGGTTATCTCTTAGCTATGCAACGATGTAATTTTTTTCACTTTCTGAAAATGTTAAGTCTTTCATCAATAATTTATTTTATCTGTATGTCTATTTTTTGCCAAAAAGCAGTGTTTGGTACTTTTTTTTGTTATAAATTAACCGTTCATCAATTTTTCAAATAAATTACATTTTTAGAAACTAGACTCCATTCTACAAAATTTCAAAATTAAAAAAAAAACAAATCAATTAGTTTCCAAAATTTGTAGGGTTAGCATGGCCAAAATTTTATTTTTCAGGATATGTCCACTTCGCAAATTAGTAAAAAATCAAATATTCATTAAAAAATTATCATAAAAATCATGCATCAACTACATACTATTAGCTAACTTTTGACTATTGTGATTTTAAAAATACTAAAAAAAAGTTCACCGTGTGAGGGTCATACAACAGTTGCTATGTTATGTTTTTCTGACAAAAACAACACCAATTTGTGTATGTCCCTCGTTTGAACCCCTTAATCTCAATCATTTTCAAAATAAATTAGTAGATTAGAAAGTATACTCATAGCACTTGAATCCTTATTTTTGTTCCATCTCAAAATTTTGAGTCTAAGTATCCTCAATTTCATGTCCAAGGTCAGTATTTCCTGATTTTAGAAAAAATCTGTTCACTTAAGTCCCCTTTTTGGGAACCATCTTGGTACAATTACCCCTATGTAGACCAAAATATATTCTTTGCTATTAGATGTTGAGGCTATGGGACCAATAAAATCTAGTGCCTACCTATCGAAGGGTGCAATGACCAATTGCAGCTAGAGTGGCATCTCATCACTCCTAGTAGGTATTACCATCTTTTAGAATTTGTCACACCTTCTTGTATACTTGACTGCATCTTATGAAGTGTAGTCTTGTAGTAACCAATGTTCAAAATTTTTAGAGGTTTCCTTTTAGCGACAAAGTTCTCTTGGCAAGGCTCATCATAAAATTCATTTAAAATATTATATACTTCATACTCCCTAATGCATCTTCTCATTATGTGTTAGGCCTTGTATTAAAGAGATAACTAGCTACATATGAATAAGGAAAACTTCACTCAACTAGTTGTCTCATTTCTCTTGGTGAGAGATGTTGTGGTGTCTTCCCTACAACCAGATAATTATTTATATCTACAAACCAAGGTATTTGCATAAAGAGGGAAAATCAATTTTCATCAAGAAAGGAGTTATCAACAATATTCTATGTTTATTTTATTGGTACCCTTAAGAGGAAATCAACAACTACATTTTCTTTCCCTAGTTTATCCATAATTATGATATAAAATTATTACATGAGTAATAACCATTTGACAATTCTCCCTCTAATCATTGGTTTATCCATCAAATATCTTATAGTTGTATGGTTTTAATGAATAAATATAGAGTATCTAGTGATGTAATGTCTAAACATAATTAATGAAATATACCACTACCAACATTTTATTTTCAGTGATTGTATAATTAATATTTTCACCTTGAAGATTATTTCTTATATAATAGATTTCATATTCCAAATTCCCTTCCTAATGTCCTAAAAAAATCCTATTATAAAATTATATGCATTTGTGTGTATGCGAAAAGGTATTTTCCATTTTGGTCCTCTTAAAATAGGGGTCAGTGAGTATTTATTTGATGGCTTCAAAAGTGTTTTGGCATGTAAGGGTCTAATAAAATTTGACATCTTTAGAGAGGAGAACAAATAACTGGGCTTCTATTTTATTAAAATCCTAGATAGACATCCTATAGTAACTAACATGACAAAGAAAAATTCTTACATCCTTTTTCTTTTGAGGAATAGATATTGTGGAGATCACTTCTATCTTGTTAGGGTCTACCAATATTCCCTTTCTAGACACAAAGTGTCCCAAGACCACTCCCTCAATCATTAGCATGAAACTTTTTTCATAACTCAAGGAAAGGTTATGATCTTGACACCTTTGTAGGACTTTCTCCAAATTAGTCAATGTCTCTTTATGATAATTCCCAAAGTGGTAAAATCATCCATTTAAATTTCCATGGAATCATGTGCAAAGTTTGATTATATACTTAAGGCTACTCATTTAAATTTTGTAGGAGCATTACATAAGTGAAATGGTAAGACATAATAGACATATGTACCCCATGGGAAAGTAAAATTTATCTTGTCTTGACCTCTAAGCTATTTTTGTCTAATTATACCCACTGAATCCATCTAAGAAGGAAAATTATTGCTTACTTGTTAATGAGTCCAACACCTAATCAATAAAAGGAAGTGGAAAATGTTCTTTCCTTGTGGCTACATTCAATTTTCTCTAATCTACACATACCCTCCATTTTCATCCCTTCTTTGGCACAATCACCAATGGGGATACCCATTGGCTATCAAATATGGGATAAATACACCCTACATCTGGCAACTTTTTTAATTTTGTTTTGACTATCTCATGCATGCAGCTGAGTTCATTCTCCTCTAAGGCTACCTCATGGGCTTGTAGCATTCATTAATATAAATTATATGCATGCATAGGCAAGGATCTATACCTTTCATTTCATGATAATCCCATGCAAATTTTATTGTGTAGGCTTGTAACATGGTTAATAATGAAGAATATTGTGCAGTTGCCAATTGGTTATTGACATTATTCTACTTGGTGTGATCTCTATGGTTAAGGTTGATGATTTGATAGAAGTAATATCAAGACCTACTAAATTGAAATTTCATTTTTGGGTAGTAGTGTATAAAAAGTTGAGAAGCAGACTTAGAGGCATTTGCAAGTATTATGTTATGCAAAGGACAATGTAAGCATGCAAGGTAGTGGTGTTGTTGCAAGTCCCTACCATAAGAATTCTACATAATGTTTGCAAGGACTGCATCTTCATCCTAGATTTCTAATATTGGGTTGCGTTAAATGGTCATGAGTATTTTTAAAGAATATTGGTCATATTTATCAAGTGCAATCCATATAGTTTGAGGTATTTGAGGACCTTTTGCTCCATGAAAAATCCTTTTTGTCCTAGAGACTCGGGAGTAGAAAATTTCCTCATCTACAATAGTATCATCATCCAAAAACATAAAACATACTAGATGAAACATTAACTGAAATTGATAGATACTCCACCATTTCTTAGTTCTTACTCTACCAAGTTCACTCATCATAAGAGATTCGTTTTTTTTTTAAATCAATCAACATAAATCACGCATAGTCCTAAACTAGGTTGAACAATCACCAATCCAATTGTTAATAAAATTTATTTGACATAAAATATTTCTATCAAGTTTGGATAATCAATGGTTCCTAGATTTAGTGTTAGATTTATTCTTATGAAATTAATTAAGATTATTAATTCTTTGATAAATATGTTATAATTTTGATTATATAGTTGTAACATAATTAAAGATTTTGATTAAAATGGTCAATCAAGATTTAAATAAGTTTATTTTATTTTTTATTAAAAAATAAATGTGCTATCAATTTGTAAAGTATAAATTACTATTTTAAACTATAAATTTATTTTATATTGAAAAGTTTAAATACAACAGATTATTTTGTGTATTAAATTTTTTATGATGACTCCCTAAATTCTAGAACATGCCTAGTTTCAATTTTAATAATAAAATAGGTATTTGATCATGCATACATGTATTCTTTTATTTTTGTTTTATAAAATAACAACCATGATATTTTAAGTTTGGAAAATAGAATGGACATATATATATGTGTGTATATATATATGTATATATATATATGTGTGTGTGTGTATATATATGTATGTATATATGTATATATATGTATGTATGTATATATATATATATATATATATATATATATATATATATCTTTATGGATTAAAAATAAATTATAGTTTGTAAAAAAAAATAAAAAATTATATTATCATAATAATTAAAAAATTACATAATCTGTATGTATTTATATAATTTTATAGAAATATATACCTAGTTTAATCAAATATAAAAGAAAAAAATTCACAATTAAAAGAAAATCTTTAGAGATGGAAAAAAATTATATTTTAAAATTTCATCGTCAATTCTCCTATTTCTATACAATTCAATCTTATATTATAACTAGCAATCATGCCTTGGTGTGTAATGGATACACCTAAGAGGTGTGGAAGGTCAATAAGGGAAAAAAATATATTATTTTTTGCATACATTTGTGTAGTACATGAGGTCAATTGGTAAGTCATTTAAAAAAAAATTTAAGGTGTCATTTTAGAAATGATATTTATTATTATTATTATTATTATTATTATTATTATTATTATTATTATTATTATTATTATTATATTATTAATAATTTTATTTTAGATTTTTATTATATAATAATATTTATATATTTTTTTATTTTATTTTATTTATTAACTATTATATTCACCACATACTCTAACATATTAACATACATATAGTTTTCTTTTTCCTAATCTATTCTATAAATTAATTTTATTTGATCTATATAGAAATATATGAATTATTAATTATAATAATTTCATATATATATTTAGCATTTTATATTATAGAATATAATATATAATAATAATATAATCTATGTATACTATTATATATAATAATAAATATAATTATATTATATATAATTTAATTTTTATTTTATAAAATATATAATATATTAATTATATTTTGGATTACATAAGAATATAATAATTATTAATTAGTAATTATAAAAATTATATATATATAATAGTTATGTTAAAGAATATAATATATAATAATAAGGATGTCATATCGTTAAAACCTAGATGTGTTAGGATCTTGGTCATAATTTTCATTTTAATAAGCATACTCTAAAACCCTTGCCGAAAACTTATTTTCAGGTTGCAGCTGTCAAATTGGAGTAGTGAAATGAAAGGTCAATACTAGCGAGGAAGAGTTTGGAGGACCGCAAACCAATATCGATGGGGAAAGCAGTAAAAAGCATCTAAAAACAGTTGAAAAATGGATGAAAAATGATGAATGGCTAATATTCATTAGGTTTGTTTAATTGTATTGCAACATCTCTCGGAATAAAATGAATTCATGAAAGTCAAATAAAAACACAATGGCTAATATTTTTTAGATTCATTTAATTATATTGCAACATCTCTCAAAACAAAATGAATTCATGAAACTCAAATAAAAACACACCTTTGACATAATTATTTTTTATGCAACATATAAAGCTTTAGACACCACCTCTTCTGGTCATTAGCATAAGTCTTAAAAGACAGAAATGATTACTTTCCTCCTATTTTCCATGATACTTGTTTCGTTGTGAAAGAGTCACCACTTTCCTTCCACGTGGGAGACTTTGTTCTGCTAGTGACCGCCAAAAACAAAAGACTTGACCGGAAAAAACAAAAGACTTGATCAGGAAAAACAAAAGACTTAACCCTTACAAATGGCTTGGCATGGAAAAGAAAGACCAAACCGATATTCAATTTCTACACAACACGACAGTAGGTCTGGAACTTGAAGAATATTATATAATATAAAAATATAATAATTTACAAACCAGAGTCCATTGAATATGACTTTCCCTTTATGGAATACCTAAATTTGTGGAGAGCATCAAATTTCAGGTATACTGTTGTGTGGTGTAAAAATATATGACAATCACAGTTTTTTCGATATGATTTGATTTTTTTTTAATTTTTGTTAGAAACAATAAACAAATGCCACAATATCATAGTACACCATTAATAGTTAAATAAAAAAAATATATATCACTAAAACAAAAGACATAAATGATAAATCTATTATGTTTGCAGAGCAAATTGCAGCAAATTGTCTTCACACATTTTATTGGAAATCAAAGAGCAATATATACAGCAACAACTAAAACTCAAGAAAGCAACAAAAACAATGAAAGGGAAACATTCCCAAATAAAGAAAGGAAATGCAGAAAAGTTTGGGAAACTTTCCCAATCAACAACTGTCAAAAATAGATTTACTTATTTTAACATCCTCCCTAAAATTTGATTTGTTGGACATCTTGTCATCCCTAAAAGTTTCTTCAATCTATTAAAATCTTCTTCTTTCAAAGGCTTTGTCAAAATGTCAACAACTTGATCTTTGGACCTACAATAAGAAAGTTTGATTTCATTATTTTTAACTAGCTCTGTAATAAAATGAAATTTGATTTCTATGTGTTTGCTTCTTCCATGAAAGACTGGATTTTTAGAAAGTGCAATAGTTGATTGATTATCACAAAATATAAATGTTTCTTCCATTTGTGGCTGCAACAATACTTCAAGCATTCTTTGTAACCAAACTGCTCAAGACAACTTGCTGAAGTGGCTGCCACATATTCTGCTTTTGCTGAGGACAATGCAACAATGGGTTGTTTCTTTGAAGACCAAGAAATTACACCTGAACCAAGAGTAAAAACATACCTAGAAGTACTTTTCCTATCATCTTGACTTCCAGCCCAATCACTATCTGTATAACCAGTTAACTTCAAAACACTCTTTTTTTCATAAAAAATTCCATGATTTGAAGTCCCTTTCACATACCTTAGTATTCTTTTACCTGCTTGTAGATGAGTATCATGTGGATCCTCCATGAACCTACTTATAAAACTTACTACATACATGATATTTGGTCTTGTTGCAGTTAAGTACATTAAACTTCCAACCAAACTTTTATACAAAGTAGAATCTACCTTTTTGCTTTCATCCTTTTTGCTCAATTTCACACCCATGGCAATAGGTGTAATTGCTGGTTTTCTATTTTCCATCTTGAACCTTTTCAAAATATCATTTGCATACTTTTCTTGTGAAATAAAAATCCCATCACAATTTTGAGTTACCTCAAAACCAAGATAATAGTGCAACAAACCAAGACCAGTCATCTCAAATTCACTCTTCATTGCCGTTGAAAATTCTTTAAGAATTTTTTCATTATTCCCAGTATAAAGAAAATCATCAACATAAATGCAAACAATCATAACATCACCTTGTTGATTTTGTTTTATAAATAAGGTGGGCTCATAAGGGCATTTTTCAAAACCATTTTTCAAAAAATATGATTCAATCCTTTCATACCACACTCTAGGTGCCTGTTTTAAACCATACAAGGCTTTCTTTAGTTTGAGAACTTTACCTTTTTGACCTTTAATCTCATAACCAGGTGGTTGCTCGATGTAAATTTCTTCTTCCAATACACCATTCAAGAATGCTGATTTTACATCCATATGGAAGAGTTTCCAACTCTTTTGTGCTGAAAGAGCTAGAATCATACAAATAGTATCCATTCTAGCTACAGGTGAAAAAACTTCATTATAATCAATACCTGATTTTTGTTTGTAGCCCTTCACTACCAACCTAGCCTTGTATTTATTAACTTTACCTTGCTCATTGTACTTTGTTTTATACACCCACTTTACTCCAATTTCCTTCTTATGCTTAGGGAGATCTGCAATGTCCCATGTTTGATTCTTTTCTATGGCTGCAATTTCTTCATTCATAGCATTAACCCATTTATCATCATTTATAGCTTCTTCAAAAATAACAAGATCACTATCAGTAAAAAATGCAAAATGATAAATATCTTCATTTACCTATGTTGTTTCTTGATATATATCAGACAAGCTCCTTGTTTTCTGCCACCTTTTTGGAGATTGTGAGATAGATGATGGAGAACTGCTTGATGAAACATGTCTATGACTTGGTGGAGTTGAAAGAGAGTTTTTGTTAACAACTGAAATTTGTTGTTGATTTGCAGCTTCATCTTGAAAGTTAACTTGTTGATATTTCTCTTTCAAATTCCAACACCACTCTTGATCATTTAAAAAAAATTTGTTGTATTATTTTTTCTCATGTTCCAGATGCACGTAGAAGTAAATTGGATGATAAGGCAGAAAAATGTATCTCTGTTGGGTACAGTGAAGAATCTAAGGCATATAGATTATATAATCCTGAAACAAAAATGTTGGTGATAAGTAGAGATGCAAAATTTCTTGAAGATCAAGAGTGTTGTTGGAATTTGAAAGAGAAATATCAACAAGGTCGTGTGTTCGTTCCATGCTCATTGCACCAAGCATAACAGATTTATCATTTATGTCTCTTTGTTTTAGTGATATATATTTTGTTTATTTAGCTGTTAATGGTGTACTATAATATTGTGGCATTTGTTTATTATTTCTAACATATGGTATCAGAGCCAGGTTCAAAATGGCAATGAATGCTAATAGTACATAACTACAAATTCCCAAATTTAATGGGAAAAACTATGATTTTTGGAGTTTTCAAATGAAGATTTTATTTAGATCTCAGGAGTTATGGGATCTTGTGCAGAATGGGTATTCAGAACCCGTAGATACAGCAGCATTAGCAGCACTCACACAAAATGAAAGGAATTTACTGGAGAATAATCGGAAAAAGGATCAAAAAGGATTATTGTTCATTATGCAAGGCCTTGATGAAACTCTCCTTCCAAGACTTATAGCTATTTCAATAGCCAAAGAAGCTTTGGATCTTCTTTCCCAATCATTTCAAGGTACATAAAGACTAAGAACAGTCCATTTACAAATGCTTAGAAAGGATTTTAAAATTTTACAAATGTCAGATTATGAAAGTTTAGGAGATTTCTTTACTCGCACAATGGGGATAGTTAATCAAATGAAAATAAATGGTGAGGTTATGAATGATAAAAAATTGTTGAAAAAATCTAAAGAAGTTTTCCTACAAAATATGATCCAGTAGTTATAGCTATTGAACAATCAAAAGATCTAACCTCTTTATCTGTAGATGAGCTTATGGATTCACTATACAAACATGAGCAAAGAATAAATAGATCAATAAAGGAGACACTTGAGAAAGCCTTAAAGAGAAAAGTATCTTTGAAAGAAAAAGAAGCCGCACCAGAATCATCTTCAGCAGAAAGAGGAAGAGGTAGAAATTCAAGAGGAATAGGAGGAAATTTTCAACAAAGAGGTAGAGGTCAAAGAAGCAATAGAAGTGATGAAGAAATTTGTAATTACACTCAAACAAGAGGTAGAGGTTTTCAGAGGTATGATAAATCATCTATTCAATGTTATTACTATCAAAAGTTTGGACATATTGCAGTTGAATGTAGAAAAAAGATGGCAGATGAAAGTAAACATGAAGCCCAATATGCAAATGAAGGTGAAGGGCAGGAAGGATATGTCTTGCTAACATGCAGTACAAAGGAGGAAGTAAATGATGACAAATGGTATGTAGACAGTGGGTGTATTAATCGTATGAGTGGATGCAAAGAGATATTTTAGAATTTGGATGAGTCCATCAAATCTGAAGTTAAGATGGGAAATGATTAAATTGCATCAGTCATGGGGAAAGGGTGGATATTAATCACAACAAAACAAGGTGAAAAAAAATATATTGGTGATGTATTTTATGTACCAAGTTTAAAGCATAATTTGTTAAGTGTAGGTCAACTTGTGCAAAAAGGCCACACTGTCAAATTTGAAAAAGATGCATGCATTACTATTGATGGTAAAAACAAACCGATAACCAAAATACCCATGACTACTATTAGGATGTTTTCTCTAAGTATCAGAAATAATATACATTTCAGTTTCAATGCTCTTGTAAAAGATACACAGTGGTTATGGCATCTTAGATTTGGTCATTTAAATTTTGGTGGATTGAATATTTTGCATAAGAAGAATATGGTAATAGGTTTACCACTTATCCAAAAAACGGATGAAGAATGTGAAGGTTGTATTGTTGGAAAACACCATAGAGAACCCTTTCCAATAAGGGATTCCTGGAGAGCTTCAAAGCCACTAGAGCTAGTTCACTCAGATCTATATGGACCAATTGAGGTTGCTTCATTATCTGGTATGAGATATTTTTTGACATTTATTGATGATTATAGTAGAAAACTTTGGGTGTATCCTTTGAAAAATAAATCAGATACTTTCAAGAAATTCAGAGAATTTAAAGAATTAGTTGAAAAGCAAAGTGGTTATTTTCTCAAAATTTTAAGGACGGATAGAGGTGGAGAGTATATTTCACATGAATTTCTTAACTTTTATATTGAAAATGGCATAAAAAGGCAACTAACAACAAGGTATACACCACAGAAAAATGGTGTAGCTGAGAGAAAAAATAGAACAATTTTAAATATGGTAAGGAGTATGCTTAATGTTAAGAATTTACCAAAAGTCTTTTAGGAAGAAGCAGTTTGTTGTGCAGGTTATATGTTGAACAAATGTCCTACAAACTCAGTATGGGGCATGGCACCAGAAGAAGCATGGGGAGGATATAAACCCCGGGTAGATCATTTAAAAAAATTTGGTTGTATTGTTTTTTCTCATGTTCCAGATGCACTTAGAAGTAGATTGGATGATAAGGCAGAAAAATGTATCATTGTTGGGTACAGTGAAGAATCTAAGGCATATAAAATATATATCACTAAAACAAAAGATAGAAATGATAAATCTATTATGCTTGCATAGAAAATTGCAGCAAACTGTCTTCACACATTTTATTGGAAATCGAAGAGCAATATACAGCAACAACTAAAACTCAAGAAAGCAAAAAAAACAATGAAAGGGAAACATTCCCAAATACAAAAAGGAAATGCAGAAAATTTTGGGAAACTTTTCCCAATCAGAAAATGCAAAAAAGTTTGGGAAACTTTCCCAATCAACAACTGTCAAAAACATATTTACTTATTTTAACAATTTTATCCAAGTATTTCTATAGATAACATCTATTAATTTATTTCAAAATATCTTTTTTTTATAATTTTATCTCTTTTTACATTTGTCATTATTTGTGTTGTCATTTCATATAATTTTAACTATATTTGTTTCAATATTTTTTCTTTACTTTTTTATAAAATATGACTTTTTTTTTTTTTAGAGGTCATTCACAAATTTTTTTTTGCTACCCGCATCCCTTTTTCGGTGTCGGAGTCTTTGCATTCAGCAAGACTTGATCCCTAGTGGGTTCATTTAGAACCTTTCAACTTTACCAGTAGACCAAGAGCCCATTGACTAAAATATAACTTTGGATAAATTGTAGATACAAAATCAAAATAAAATATATCAGTACAATTATAATACATTTAATGTATAGTAAAAATTAAATGTATAAATAATTAAAAAATAATCTTCATATATTATTAACTAATAATTAACTATTAATTGATAGAATATTAATTTATTACATCTATAAAAATTTAATTAAATATGAATTTCATATATAAATAAAATTATTTATTTAAATAGATATATTTAAGATGTGTATTTATTAAAATTATAAGGTTTCCAACTATTACTTTGTATATATAATTTTGAATTCAAAAATATATATTAATAAATTAGATGAGATGAATTTATTATATGTAGTAAATAATGTGAATAAAATAAAATCACTTCTATATATAAAATTGACCAATAATTAACTACTAAATGGTAGAATAGTAATTTATGATATGTATAAAAATCAAATATAAATTTTGTATGTAAAAAATAATCTATATTTAGATAAATATATTTAATTTATATGATTTCATAAATTATGATTCAAACAATTATTCACTAAATTAATTTTAAAATAATTTATACTTATTAAAATTATAACATGTACATGACGTGTGTGTGTGTGTATATATATATATCTTATAAGTCAAGATTAGCTATTAACTAGATGAGATGAATTTATCATATATAATAAACATACAAAATAAAATATCTCTAGTGTAAATATAGTTAAGCAAATAATATAAATACAAAATAATAATTTTTAAATAGTTTTAATAAATATAAAATAATTCTTAAAATTAAAAAAAAAATGAAATTCATATTAGCAATTTTTGTAATTCTTGCTTATATTTATACTCAATTATTTTGACACTTGCACTAGATTATTTTTTATACTTTTATTCTTTTTTTAACTTTCTTCTACTTTTTTCATATTTTCTTTAAGTTTTTGAATTATTTCTTTATATTTGAGAGTTATCAAATATATATACTAATATTTTGTTTCTTAGATATTATTTTTTAAGTAATTTATTTTATTTTAATGTCAACTCTTTATTTTATTTTTCTAACACACTTATGTCATGACACTCCACCCCTTGCTCCAACTATACGTTACACCTCCTAATATAACTAACTCTTTTTATCTTTCTTGCCTAGAATTTTCAAAAACACACATTATGTGATTTAATGTCATGTACTAGCACTTAATGGAATTCTAGATCATTAAAGAAGAGATTAGTAGCAAAACACATAGATTTTGACACTCTAAAGAAATGAATGAATTTACATCTTTGTACACTTTTATTGAGGTTGATCTAGGCAAAGTTCTTTGTGACCTAAAAACTCTTTTAAGGAGTTTTTAGAATTTAGAATTTGTTAATATATCAAAAAGATACATAATAGATTGATACCAACCAAGTGAGCAAAATATAAAGATATTTTTGAGAGATAGGATGAGTTTAAGAACAATGGACTAGATTATAGTTACAATCTATTTTATAATTCCAAACCTATTCTATATAAGTGCACATATCGAGCATAGAAACAAAAGCATTCACTAGACTAAGAAATTGCATTTTCAAGAAGAGACAAGGTCACATCAAAATATTGATCAATTTGTGTCATTCTTTAGTTGTGATGCTAAATTTATTTTTATTTTATTTTTTTCTAAAATGGATATTTGTCGAAGTAATATCATGTCAATTTTTGGTTGCTTGTCTATATTATTATATACTTATGTGTATTCTTATTAAATTCACTGAGACCAATTCTAAAAGTTTTTTATTTCTCTTCACAATAATATACTTTTATACAATAGACCTATACTATCAAATATTTTAAATGTAATATTTTTCTTTATTTTAATTATTACAATATATTTTTTTAATAAATATATATTAATTGAAATAAAGGAGGGTTTAAAATTTATTCAATTAAGAAGAAATAGAAAGAAAGGGCATCAAACAGCCCTGTCAAGTTCCACTAAGTGATCTAACTAATGAGACAAACCCAAAGGTAATTGACCCTTATCCACAATATTCTAGTTTTGCATTTGATCATAAGCCCATTTGGCTAGACAATCCGCAACACCATTCCACTCCCTAGGGATATGAATGAAAGTAACAGATTCCAAAGAATCACACAAATTAAGAATCTGGTTAACCACCAAGACTAACTTCCAACTAACAGCCTCAGAATCTTGCTGAGTCAACAAATGCACCACCACCTACGAATTGGATTCACAAATAAGCCTGCTCCATCCAAGAGCACAAGTACACTTTACAACATATAAAATAGCAAGAGCCTCCATCAAATTATTAGTATGATGGCCTTTGTAAATAGAAAAAATAAACTGAATAGTCCCCGAGCTATCTCTACCAACTCCACCAATGCCAAGAGGACCTGGGTTGCCCCACAAAGACCCATCCATGCTGATTTTTAGACTACCATGTGAAGGAGGACTCCACCTCCCTACCCTATTTACCTTCCGAAGAGGGTGTCTGCATCTATTTCTCATGAGTTATCTGTAAGGAGGAGGAAGATGGAGGAAGTTGTAGCAAATAACATCACCAGGATCAACAACCTCCATCAGGTCATACTTAGCTGAAATAGTCTCCCCTAAAGAGTGGAGAATTTTCCACTACAAGTGGTGGGCCCCCAATAGCACATCTTGAAAGATCCGGTGATTCCTCTCTAACCAAATATGCCAAAGAATAAAAGAAGGGCCAAGAGTCCAAACAACCTAAAGAAAAGTGGTTTTGACCGAGGCCTTGCCCCATTGATCAAAAAAATTAGCCAAAGAAGAGACATGCCAACAAGCTTGATTCCACACATCCCACCAAAAATGCCAAATATGTCTAGTGAAGGAACATTGTAAAAAGATATGAGAGCCGCTCTCTTCACTATCACGACACAACACACATATCAAGGGGGGCCAGAAACCACGCTTTCATAAATTATCCCAAGTAAGACACCGATTTTGGACCACCAACCACAAGAAGAAATTGCACTTGGGCCATGAGAACTTGTACTAAACTTGCTTCCACCGGGAAGCCTACTCATCCCCAAAAGTTTGTCGCACCAACTCAACATAACCTACAGAAACATAAAAACATTCTAGAAAAATCACTGCTAAACCAAGCCAAAATTTCATTCCCAACCAAGGAAGCACACTCATGAGACTCAAGAATCAGAGCTATCTCTACCTTATATTTTGTTGTTCCTCCTGAAGGCCATTCAGAAGGAATTTTCCAACGAAAATAAACAACCTGTCCATAATTATGGGAAATATTATAATGATCAATAGTGTTCCAGCTAAAAATAATAAAAGTATCACAAAGGGGTTGAAGGTGAGGATGAGTAGAAAGGATAGAAGGATAACCATCCCACAATTCCATCCAATAAAGAGCTTGTGATCTCGAATGGCAGATCCAAAAGAGACCATTCTTAACCAGCTGAGCCCCCAATTTCAAAATTTTCCAGATCATAGAACCACTTCCAACCAAAGGAAAGCGAGGAAAATCAAACACATTAACACCAATAAGATAATTATGGGAGAGAATACAAGCCAAAAGATGATTTTGGCTAGAACACCAACACCAATATAACTTAGCAGCAAGAACTTTCCCATTCAAAATAACAGATTGTAAGACAAGGTCGCCCGCTTCCTTAGGTCTACACATAGTTTCCCACTTAACAAGGCTCCATTTTGCAGTAAATAAATTACCATTTCAAAGAAATTGTTGAGAGAGAGCATCAAATTCTTGAAGAAAGTACATGGGAGTAGCCTGAACAAAAAACCTGTAGATAGGAAGAGCTTGAATAATAGACTTGAGAAGAGTCAAATGAGCAACAATAGATAACCAACGATGATTCCAATGGTTAACCTTCTGCCGCAACTTGTCCAACAAAATTTTCCAAGAGGACATGGGATGCCTATCAATAGTAAGAGGAATTCCCAAATAAAAAAAGGGAAGAGACCCAATCTTAAACCATAGAATTTCAGCAATATGCCTTTGAATATCCAAAGGAATGTTAAGGAATAAAATAGAGGATTTATTCTCATTAACCTTTTGACCTAAAGTGTAATACCCCTCTGTTTTGGTTCTTGTTCAAGTTGTTTTATGCTATGTTTGGTTGTAATTACTTTGATACTGAATAGATTTTGTTATGATGTTTTGATCGTTACTATTGAGCGACAACTATTATTGTGGGATGTGGTTATTTGATTATTGTTTCACTTGCATTATGGATTAAGGATGTTGTAGAGTTAACATGAGATGTTATTATGAGATTACTAGATTATGATGGAAGTGTTAGTTTCGATGAGTGTATTGGTGAAGAGGACGGTTTCGCATCACTCGCTTGCGAGTGCCCTACGAATCCGTAATTTCTTCTTCACGGTGTGTATTATATGCTGGATATATTGTATGATGTTGTTTATTTGGTTGCAGGATTGTAGGTACATGACATCGAATCCACCTGGTTTCATAGGTTCGAGCGTGTCGATCCAACGGTTAAGTTGAACGGGAGATAGTAGCTAGGTAACATGTGTCAAGTTTACAACCTAGCCTTAGTGTGTCGTCAATCATGTGTGTCGAGTCATTATCTGTCTTGTTTTAATGTTATTTAATTCTGAAAGATTCTTGATTTGGAAATAGATATTTAGAATAATTGCATTTAAATCATGTTGATGGTTATTTAATTTAAATAATGCAATGTGGATAAAAATTTATATTTAAATTAATTAATTATATTTAATTTATTTAATTACTTATATTTAATCCATGGGGGTTGAGTTTAGTTATTAAATAATTAAATTAATTAATTAAACGTGATGCAAGAGAATGAAAGGAAATAAAAGAATTAAAATTAATTTTGGAATTTAATTTCAACGTGTGGGAATTAAATTAGAAATTGTAATTAAATGTTTATTTGGGTAATTAGTTGCAACATTGGAAATTAATTTATTATTTGAAATTGAAATTGAAATTGAAATTAAAATTTAAATTGGAAATTGAAATTGAAATTAAAATTGGAATTTGAAATTGAAATTGAAATATCTAATTTGCATGCAATGTGAATTAGGGCTGTAAAAATTGAAATTGAAATATCTCATGGAAATGTAATGTGAATTAGGGTTGAATTAGGTATTTTTTATTTATAAGAATATATGTTTTAATTTTAAGGCAGAAAAGTCTTTAGGAAAAATACATTTTTACAGCAGGGAAGAAATTTTGGAAAATTTGCACAAGGGTTTAAAAAAAGTTTTGATTGTAGAATTGATTGAAAGAAAGATTGTTTACATTTGTTGGGTTTTGGATTGGATTCATTGGAGGATTGAAAAAAATTCAGAAAATCTTTGGAGGAGGCTTGCATCAGAAATTCATCTATTCCTGTAGCTTCTTGTACCAGGTTTTCCTCTTTGTGTTTTATTGTTCTTGATTTTTTTTTTTAAATAGTAGTGATTAAAGATTTGTTTGTTAAATCTATTTTAGAAAACAAATTTGATATTAGGAGAAAAGAATTAAATGAATTTATAGCCTTTATTTGCGAAAATTCTTGAGTGAAAATTGTGAAAATCTCAGTTGAATTTAAATTATTTGGGGAAGTCAATTATGTTGTTATTGAAATCAAACATAGAGATTGAACAATGCATTTATAATGTTTTTATAAAATGAAACCCTCGGTTTATTATTAAAAATCGGATTTTAAAATCTGCAGGATAGTTATGTTTTTCATGGTAAAATGGTCTCGTTGCGTCGCCTATAAGTCTACTTACAAAAACTAAGTTTATAGAAAATTTAAAGGGTTTCTGTATCGTGAAATTTTCTCATCCCTGTCAAAAAATCGCAAGTACCCAGATCGTAGTTTTCGAGTTATGCTTGAAACACGAGACTGTTGTTAAGTTATTTTCCCATGGCTGCTCTGATAATAAAATAATAATAAATTGATATTTATAAATATTAATATTTTATGTATTGTTATTATAATATTAAAATATTATTTAATAATATTTTATATTATAATTTATAATATTAAAGTATTATATTTATTTATATTATTTTAAATAAAATTTGTATATTAGATTAGTGGAATTAAAATTATAAAAGTATGAGAAATTATTGTTTATTTTAAAATGGCATGTTAAAGTTTAATTGAAGGGGTTAAATATTTGATTTAAAGAATGTATAATTTAAAATTTAATTGTGGAATTTAAATTCATGTGTAAAAAGTCTAATTATGAATTTGATTTAATTGGAAATATATATATATATTTTGGAAAATTGATGATAAGGGATATTTTATTTTGAATTAAACAATTTGATATTTTGTAAAGAATAGAAGATATGTTAATGATTAAATATATTTAAATATATTAATTTATATTTAGTATATATATATTGAGGGTATATATCCATTTGAGAGAATAAATAATATTTTATCTTATTTTATTCTGTTGTTTGCAAATTGGGTATTATTAGTGTTCTAAAAGAAATGATTAGTGTATATGAAAAATGGATAGAGAAACAATATGTTATTATATTAAAGTGATTGAATGTTTTAAATAGAAAATTGAATGAGATGTAAGATTTGGTTAGGAAATGGAAAGAGTTTACTTGCATGGATTTGTGTCGATTTAAAAGTAAATTAAGAAGTTGTTTTATTGATGAGGCAATCAATTATGTTATTTATTAATTTCTATTTAGATTAATTGAATCATTGTGATTGGATTATGAAAGAGATATGGATTTAGTATATCCAAAAGTAATATCTTCCTCATGATTATCTTAAAGGATTTAATTCTCTGTATTCAGTAAAGGGAAGTAAGTTTAACTGTTTTAGATTTCCAATAATGAAAGGGGAAATAGGGGTTATGATTATTTTAGATGATCTAGTTACCGTGTCTTTAACTTTGTCAACACTACCTATTGAATGAGTATGGATTTAGAAAATCCAAATATTAGATTTGATTGATGACTTGAATGCTTTTGTTGCTATATCGTCAAGTTGCATTGTGGGTTTTGGGATTTAGTGTTAGTCCTAAATTATAAGTCTTCTAGAAGAACTTAGAGGATAAAGATTGTTGAATCTTTATGCCATCCAGTTGTTTTCCCTTGGGTAGTGCATGGCGTCTTTTCAGTTTTACTCAGTTTTTACGAACGGGGATGGTTGCACCTCCTTGGTTTAGGAGCAGATTATGGGATCCGTGTCTCCTTGTATGGAGTGACCTTGTTATGTGGTTTCATCTTGTTGCCTCCTATGAAAGGAGTGGACTATGTGTTTGTTGCCTCCAAGATGTTTGGAGTGAGTTCTATTATTTGTATCCTCCTTGTGCTGGAGTGGATTATGATGCCTAGTTCAGATGCACTTGTGTTTCCTTTGGTGGATTTTTTGGGTGTGTGTTGTCGAATAGAAGAGTGGCTTTTGTTAAGCGCCAAAGCCAAAAGAGGTAAATTGGATAACCTTCAGAAGTGAGTTAATCAAGTGATAATTAAATTAATGTACTTAGATGATTAGGATGCAGTTCACACTAATCAAGATAATTTAATCCTCACTCATAGACACAAGGGCTTGTTTAGACTTGGGATGAGTGAGAAGGTCTGGAATGGCAAGATCAACTATCTTATCCGTACGAGAGATAGTTGATTCCGCATCAGTGAGTATGAGTGTCAGGATTCGGTTGAGGCCACCAGGATTACTTGTGCCGGAGCCTATGAAGAATGCCCAGAGGAGATCTCATGACAAACCTTGCGATGACACTCTATCTATGACAATCATTGTTAATTGTTTTATATGTATGGTTCTATGAACATACTTGATCTACTTTATGTTTGGAAGCAATGTGACCTATGTCAGTGATGTTGGAGTTGTACTTGATTTGTACTTGCATGGTGATTGAGTTGTACTTGTTAGTTCATTTGCTTGGTTATATCAGTATGAGTCTACCTTTGGTTAGTGCTTGTAGATCTTTCTCCATGTTACTTTGTTACTATCTCCTAGCATGGGGGGTGGGCCTTCGGGTACCACATTGGTTGGGTGGAACATGCACCAAAACCGTTGGGTCCCCATCTATCTTCAGTACTTGGTGGCGAGACATCCAGATGGACAGCTCGTAGTTCTTGTTGTAATTACTTGCATTGTAATATTTTAACTTGTATAAGTTATTTTATCCCTCTTATGTTTATGAGGTGGAATTCTATAATTGTAATATTATGTACTATTGCCTCGTTTTGGAAATGAGTGATGTAACTATTGGCTTAAGTTAATGTTTATGAGATGGTATCTTGGTTGATTATCTTATTAGATTATGTGGTATTCTTATGATGTATGATGTTTATTTCATAAGATTATAATGTTATGGTTATATGTAATATGTATGTGTGGGTTTAAGTAATTCTAACCTTGTAGCCTTAGAGGTTGTTGTTAATTAGTAAGTGAATGTGTATGTTAACTACACTTTATAAAAAAAATTGGTTCGCTTAAGTTGTTAATTACAATTTCTTTTAAGGTTGCAAGGTGGGGCATTACATAAAGAAACAAGGTAAATATCCAAGGCATGCCTAAAAGATTGAGCTCACTGAAGACAAGCCAGTCCCATAAGAGTAGTTTCATCAACAAATTGGAGATGCGATCTAGCTATGGAAAACCATTGCCCCATTGCCACCCATGAATCAATCCCAGAGAAGCCCGAAGCTTTAGTAAATAGCCCAGACCCTCAGCCATAATAATAAATAGGTAAGGGGAGAGAGGATCCCCTTGGAAAAGGCCCCTAGAAGAACCAAAAGGCTTTGAAGGCTCACCATTCACAATAACAGAGAAAGATGAAGAAGTGACACAACTCATGGTCCAACTCACCCATTCAAGACTAAAACCAAAAGCTAAGAGAATTTTCTGAAGAAAACTCCATTTGACTCTATCATAGGCCTTGGTTATGTGGGAATGTGCAGGATCTTGATGGGCCAAAAAGTGGTGATATGTAAGTGATATGATGGCCCATGTGGCTAATGACCTTTTTTTTACCTAAAATTGATGAAACAAAAAGGTATTTTAAAGGAGATTCTCATCTTTCCACCAATATAAATTATGCTTTACTTTGAATTTAATAAATAGTTATTGTTCATTTTCTATTTGAATTACGACTAAAGTCCTGATTGATAAGCTGATTGAAAAACATGTATAGCTTTCAAACGATACCATGTTTTTTGAATCCAAAATATGTGTCACATTCTATGCTTCGTATACTATAGGATTAAAACAAAGAAAATTGAATTTCATAAGTTTTTGACCAAGTTAACGTGGTCAGACATACGAGTTTTTATATTTTTTAAAAGTTGTACTAGAAAAATCATAATTAATTATTTACACGAAAAAAAATTACAAAAAGATATGCATCACATGGGGACATGAGTCCTCCACTTGTTTCTAAAATCTTATAAAAAATTTATTTTCATTTTATTGTGGTTAGGGTGGTTAGACAGACACCTACTTTTTATTTTTCCCTAAAATTTAAGTATTACTGCGTTGAAATTTCAAGTTTTCACCAAATAGATTTTTGTTTTTTTTAAAATAAACCTAGTAGTTTAGAAACTACATGAAATTTGCTACAAATTCTATTCTTACATATTTTTGAAATAATATAGATAGCTTATTCAAATTTTTACGTCAAGTTGCCTAACTCTAATTTTTTGAATTTTCATTGCCACTTAAGGGCCTGTTTTTTCCATGATGATCTTGCACATAACCATGTATAATCTAATTAACATAGATCTCTCCTTAGAAGTTTCCATGGAGTGAATAACCTCGGAAGCCACCACCACCTCATCCAAAATTTTCTTGCCAACCACAAAACCTCCTTGTTCTTCTGAGATCACAATAGGAAGATAATTTTTGAGCCTCTCTGCAATCAATTTAGTGATAATATTATACACCACATTACAAAGAACAATAGGTCAAAAAAATTCAAGCTTATCAACACCTTTCTTTTTGGGAATGAGAACCAAGAAAGTAGAATTCATGGCAAGAAGCATTTGGTTACTACGTAGAGATTCTCGAACAACTTCCAACAGATCCAGATTAATAATATCCCAAAACTCCTGAAAACAATCAACAAGAAAGTCGTCTGGGCTAGGAGCTTTACCTTTGTTCATCCCAAACACAACCTCTTCTAACTCAGGCATCAAAATCAGATGAGTGAGAGATTCATTCAACACATTGGTGATCAGAGAGGGAATGCAAGAAATGATAGAATTCTCCTCCTCAGCAGTAAGAGGGGAATCTTCAGCAAAAAGAGCAAAGTAAAACTAATGAGCCTCACAAGACATAGCCGAAAAAGAAGAAATTTGAGGACCTTCATAAGTAACTAGAGAAGAAATGTACCCCTTGCTACAATGAGCCTAGACAAAATGATGAAAAAAATTAGTATCCCCTTCTTGGAGCCAATCAATCTGAGCCTTTTGTTTCCAATAAATCTACTCACGAAGCTCCCACTCTTCCACATTTTGCACTACCTGGGACTCCGCTATGCCAAGAGCATATAAGAAACCAGTATCCTAAATTTAGTGGCAAATCACATCAAGATGATCCAGAGCATCCCTCTTCTTGGACTTAAGGTTACCGAAACAAAACATGTTCAATCTCTTAAGATGATATTTGACATATTGAATTTTCTTAAGAAAGAAGTACATAGTAGTGACATAAGAAAGGTCTCCCTCTCTCCACCACTTAGCCACTAAGTCATAGAAGGAAGAATCTTGAAGCCACATAAGCTGAAATTTAAAGGGGGGATTCTTACGAATAACAAAAGAAGAAGAAGAAAATTTAATGGGCCAATGATCAGAACCTCTCTATTCAAGAATTTTAGAACTAGTAACAAAGCCCTCACCAACCCAAAAAATAGGATACAAAAAACCTATCCAACCATTCATAGATTGCTTCCACTACACTTCGTCTATTATTCCAAGTGAAAATTCCATTAGAAGGCTTAAAATCCACTAAAGAAAGAGAATCCACCTGAGCTCGGAGAGTATTAGAAGCAAGACCTAACTTGGGAAAACCCCCTCTTTTCTCCTCCAAACTCAACACATAATTAAAATCACCACCTAAGATCCAAGGAAGAAAAGGAGCACAAGAACAAACATACCTTATATGTGCCCAAAGTTGGATTTTACCACGGATGTCAATTAGAGCATAAACATTAGAAATTAGAATAGTCTCACCATAATCCAAAGCAGAAGCAACCATGGACATAGAAGAATGACTAGAAATCCACCAAAGTGGAGTAATCTTGCGGGGATCCCAAAAAAGAGCCAAACCCCTAGAATTTCCCTGAGATCCAATGCATTGACACTGACCAAAGTTCCAGATACGAGAAGCATGTTGAAGCATAATATAAATAGAAACCTTAGTCTTTTGAATACAAAAGATGTCTGGTGAATGAACCACAACCAAATAATGAATATCTTTTAGACGAGAGGTGCTATTCAACACCTTCACATTCTAGGAAAGAATAATTATGGAGGGGATTGAGAAAAGTGAACATCAATGGGTTTAATAGACCTTGATTCCACTAATAAATTCCTTGTAACCTTAATCTTCTCTAAATCCATCTTATGCCCTTTTGAGGATTTTTCAGGAGGACCTTTCTTAAGGAGGCGTTGGTGCAAGCCCATGCCCTGAGAAGACTCCTTCCGCATATTAGAGGCTAAAAACTCCTTAGCCAAATCAGCCAACAAAATATCATCCTACATATGATCATTCAAGGTCTCCTATTGAGCCTACACTCCATGTAGATCATGACTTGACCCTAGAACTGACACAACCTCCATACCCAAACCAGAAGCCGCAAGAGTAATAACCGATGGAATCCCCTCCTCCAAGCCAACAGTATCTAACACTTCAAATTAATTAAAGCCCTCATAAACCTGTCAATCCTTCAAAGTCTACTTTTGACCCTGTCCCTTAGCCTTCAATTCAATTGGCACAAAGCCATCCTTATCCTTACCTGCAACACCCTCCCTCATGGGAGCTTTCCCCTTGTCCGCTAAACCCACAAGCTAAATTGAAGAAGAGGGGGAGTTAGTGGGATGAGATTCTTTATGAACCTTAAGGAATTGTTGTTGAAGATGGCCATATTCATGAAAAAGCTGACATCGAAAAGGAAGAGACTCATAATCTAAATATTGAATCCATGATGAAGAGCCAAGAAAAATATCTAATGAATCTGGTAGCGGATTATTCAGATCAACCTCCAAACAAATTTGAGTGAAATAAATCACCTTTTTGTCAAGGGTTTTTTGGGAAACCACAGTAGGCTTCCCCAATACAACAATAATTCGTTGCAAAATATCTTCTTGCCAAAACTCTAGAGGGAGTCGTGGCAGCCAAACCCAAATAGGAACCTGAGAAGGCAACTCTTCAACCGAATTAAAAACCATATGCCAAGGTCTAATAAATAGCCCAACATGATTGTAGAAGTATGGACCTCCTTCAAAAACCCGATTCTGATCAGCCATATTAGAGAAAACAACCATAAAATAAATGTTAGCAATAAGCATAATCTCCATATCTCCTTCAATCTTCCATGACCACCAAATCCAAGCTCCAAAGCAGACAAAGGAATATGAGTTCTAAGAAACTTGCAAATGAGGGCTCCAATATGAAACATCTTCAACAACTGAGTCAGGAGAAAGGACCTAAACTAGTCGATCCTAGCTTTGAGGCCAACAACCATTTATTTTCTTCAATTTCAAACCCTCACTCATATAGTACGTCTCTATCCATTGTGCATGCAAGACCAAAGAAGATCCATTCTGAACCTTAGCACCTCTAGCCACCACTAGATTGGAAGACTTCAAAATCCCCACCATGCAAAAATCTCCCCACAAAAGACCAGACCCACACACCCACCAAACATCCCCAAGCACCCACTAGAAAAAACCCCCGAACATCACCCCATACACCCACCAAACACCCACCAGCTAGCAGAAGCAACTATAGCCAAGGCCAAAATAATTTAGCCAAGCCCCTTGCACACATGAAACCACCCCCCTCGCATAGAAAAAAGCAAGCTCGACGGCACTAGCAGCTAAGGCTAGCTAGGGCATGGTCGCCCGAGCAACCATAACATATAACAACCTAACACTTATAAAAAATAAATAAATAGATATTAATAATTTAATTAATCTTTTTAATTCTAATTTTTTCTAATTAAATGAAAAATTCACTAATATAATTTCTTACTATTTTAATTATTTAAAATTAATAATTTAATAATCTCAATAAAACATTTTTTTTAACTATGCATATTCTTTTCCTCATCTTCCTAAATCTCTAATGTTTTTAGATTGATTATTTGTGAGTCTAATGCAAGTAAAAATATTCATGAGGATTATGGAAAGCTTTATTCACCGCCTCTTCCACTCATTACAATAAAGTATTAAAAGGAAAAAATGATTAATTTCCTCCTATTTTCTGTGATACTTGTTTTTTTGTGCGAGAGGCACCAATTTCCCTCAAAATATGATTTGATTTTGTGAAATATCAATTTGACTTTTTATATTTTTTTTCGAAATAACATCCATTTGAAATCTTATTAAACTAGCACTTGTATTAGGAGGGGTGCAATGCTACATCGATAGAGAATTATATGTAAGTTAACATGATAAGGAAGTGTATTTTTATTGTATATATAATTTTGTAACACAACTTGGAAATGTATACAATCTTGTCTGCTAAATTTAAAATATATTTGTATTATATATTTTCTTATAGCAAATTAAAGGAAATATTTGTAACAATTTCATTTTTTGAGGATATATATTCGATGATTTGTTGTGCTTGTATGAAATGAGCCTAGAAAAAGCCTTTTGCTTGTTCATTTATTTCATTCCTACACAATGAAACAAGAAGTTAATGGAATTATATCATTAATGCATGGTTCATCTTATGTAAGAGGTACTAACTATAGAAAATTGAAAGTTTTTGTTTAGCAAAGGAATTATAGGTAAGAGAATATAATATTGGTAATATGGGAATGATACAATATTATATGAATATCAAACACCCACCTATACACAATGAAGTTGTGAATATATAATTTTTCAATTTATCTTCATGAAACATATACTATGAAGATGGTAACAAAAAAAATTTGAAAGTTCATATGTAGAGAATTTTACATTTAAGAAATGTGTACCTAGACTAATTGTAATGAGAGAAGATGTAGTAGAGACTCTTCCTTTTTTCTAATAATTTTGTATTGATTGTTTTTCATTCTTGAATATTGATCAAAGGAGAATGGTAGTTCTTTCTAAAGGCCCTTCATTGTTTTAATTATAGATATAGATGTAAAAGTTAAGCCTTGCCTTTCTATTTTACCTATATCGATTGTTTCTTTGTTGAGGGTTATTTCTTGGGATTTATGTACGGCAATTTCCTATATCATGCGTAGTGGTATTTATCTATGATTACCTAGAGATATGGGTGTTATAGGTATACTTTTTGGGTCATTTTGGTTCCAAAGTGGGCCATTGTAATTATCAAATCGCACAACTACATACAAAGGTAAATCAAGTGGTTTAGAGCCAATTGTGTACACAATATCTAGCACCTATCCAAGGGAACCATTCACAAGCCATGTTTGAATCCATAGCTTTATATTTAACATGATGTGTTGGCCTTTACATAGCAAGAATTATTGGGGAAGTTATTCAACATCATTATTCATGCTCAATTTTATGTGTGTTCTTATTACATCACTAAGTGCAATAGGAAGATTTAGTAGCTTCAACATTTTTTTGTTGTGTATCTTAACTAAATTATTTATTAAAAAAAAGGTGCATTGACTAGTTAAAATCTTTTTGTTCATCATGTCATAGTAATTTATTTGTGCAGGTCATTAGTAATTCCTAATCCTGTTTAGCTGGTTGTGCATTACTCATTATTAGTAATTTTCAAAAACATTCAATTTGAGTTTGAGTGTCACCTGTTGATGGAAAATTGTTTGCAATAACAATTGTAGTGGATTGGTCCTATAATAATTTGGCATGTGTGTGATGCATAGATTGGTTTGTCCATAATAGGTGGTAGTTGCACAAAGCTACCTACAAGAATGATAAATTTCCCACCAAAGCACAAGTGTTGTTTTTGGGGGAAAGTTTCACACAATCTACTATCTATTTTTAATAGTAAATTTGGTCCTATGAAGTGCATCTCATCAACAAGGAGGTATTTAATGTGTCTTATATTTTCTTGAAACACTGTAAGTGACTATCCCTTTAATGGTTACATTTTAATTGGAATCTTAAGAGTTGTATGCATGGTTGAGGCATGCATGTTGAATTTTGTGATTCCTATGGGAGAAACAACAAATTCGAGTTGGTTATATTGTTTTGAAGCTAAATTCCAAGGTTCATGCCTAATATAATGGATTTGATAGGATTTTCTAGTACCTATTGTTTCTTGTATTATCATGTGCAAAGGTTTCTTGAACAAATTGTTATTGTAGTATTTTTTAACAATGGTAAGTGTTAGTTGTTCCTTGGGAAATGGTGGATATGTTGGATCATTTACCTAAAATGTGGATTGGTCACCTTTCTGGGAGAGCTTGATTGTATTTATAATTTTTTTTGCAATGGTTTGTAAATGTTGAGGTATACTATGGTCATCCTATTTGTTGATATTATCAAGGTCACATCTACATATCATTTCAAGGGTATTTCGATTTCCACCACTATCAAGGCCCATTTGTGATAGAAAATCCCATTCATTTATTTGTATTATATTTTATACATCTATCTCATTATCAATATTCTCTTCCTCATCATGGTTAACCTCTATTTTAGTTAAGAAGTCAACATGCCATACATAGTACATATCATGTGTACTCACTTCCTTTGAATTTACAACAATATCATCTTTAATGATACCTATATATTTTGTAATGGAATGAAAATACTTGTATAGAAGTAGTTCACTCCAACATAATGATTCAAAATGTTTAGAATCCTCATTTGGAATAGCAAAGAATCAAGGAAAGATATTAATAATTACCTTTGGTTTAATATCTTTCCACTTACACCCTTTACATTTGGAAGAAAATGAGAATGAGAATGCAAATTCAATCAATGTTATTGTTTTCATCTCAATAGGGAGTTTTATGTAAGAATCTAGATAGGTCAATTGCAATTTATTTTCATCTAAGTTTGTTCTGATTCAATGAAATACTTTCCACCCATCATTTAGTGTCATAAATGGAAAATTATAAACAACTTACAATTTTTTTAGCATATGGCATGTTTCTTGTGCACCTATATCATGATCTGCAACAATATCGATCATGAATTTTCTATATGTTGCAATAGATTTGTCTTCTAGTACTTATTTTCTACATAGTCATGTTAGCATATCAATACATCTCTCATATTTTTTTGCCTTAGATAAATATTTTGAAATGTATTTAAGAACAGGATTTTTTGAAATGACAGGTTGACAATCCATATTAGCTCTCCATATTGAAATATTTTTTGGATTGTGTATGCTTAAACTATCATCATTACATTTAGGAGTAAACATTTTCCTTCTAGATTCATCACAAGACAAGGAAGAGGTAAGACATTCATAGGAGCTTTATAACGACACTCTACAGTTTGACCCTTTTTGTGTAGGCATGTTGCTTTAGTACATTTTATGTACCTTTGGACACAACTAATTAATTATTTGTAGTAAACAAGTGTATTTATAGAGAAGATCTCAATTATATCTAGCAAGCATGGCTCATCTTGCAAAAATCGATGTCGTGCATTATTTTTGTTAGTTGCACAGTGAGGGTTCCATGCAAAAACATATTTTTCAAAGAATATCTTTTCCTTTTTGACATCTACATGTGGTTTCCCCATTCAAGGTTATCCATGTCTGGTGCATTCCCAAGCCAAATGAATCCATGTACATGTGAAAACCCTCAATATTTCCATTCATACCTATACCAATAATTTATTGCATAGAGAAGTTTCTCTATCACTTCTTCATGAAATACTATGAATCATTGATGGAAGTATAGGGACATGGTATGTGGGTTATTATTAATGTTATCTATGTGGTTTTTGTTAGTTTTTTGTCTATATGGTATGCCATTAGAGAATAGTTGATGTAAATCTAGCAATTTAGTATCTACAACACTTACAAAGAAGAGAGTGGGGGATCCTATATTTGATTGATCATATTTGAAAGCTCACCACAACACTTATTCCAATATGAGCAATTCCCTCTTAGGGAAAACCCAAAATGCATAAGTTGTTCAACTAATGGATTTTCTAGCGATTTTTGTATATGGAGACGAAGACTAGATCAATGGTGTTTGGTATATAATCCTCTATGTACATTTTTTTGACAAAAATAGAGGCAAGGGCTTGGCTTAAATCATGCATCATAAGGTTGAATACAAAATATCAAAATCTTGGATGGCTTCCAAATCACTTATCATGAAACCTCATGTTAAGTGAAGCACATATTTGTGCATGTCAACTTGTCTATATTGGGGTTGCAATTGTAGTGCAATTTCATTTGGAAAGAGTGTACTGAAGGCCATGTCTAAAGGGCCCTCAATATTATAATCATTTATTGGAGAAGAGGCAAGTTGTGGCCAATGAATAAGGGTGTCATGTTCATCTCTAAGTTGCAATTTTTCTTTTATGATTTCGATCTTGTGACATTTGTTTGGTAATTTAGATATAAAAGATGATGAGTAACTTATTTAATTTTCAAGTTGATCCTCAATAATCATAGATTCAATGTCTGGTACCTTATGCTCACTTTCAACATTAATGGTATGACGCATGTTTTAAATGTCCATACTTGTATCGAGGAGTTGTGCTAGCGATTTGATATCTAATTCAACATCTTTATAGTATGGGTCATATTTGGTTTTGTGTTGAAATGCAGCCCATATATGATGTTTACTTACATAGCAATTGTAATGGTTACTTTGTGTATTGAATCCTCATACCAAGTGCTAAGATATCCAAGTTTGTAATTCTATGTGGAAGATATTTTACTATTGATTTGATATCTTGCAGAAAACTAATTGTGTGACCAATGTATTTGTATTACCCTCCATGAGCATGGGTTACTTGTGCTATCATATTTACTCATGCTATGAGCATCCCCTCTACTTGTGTCATATTTTTAACTCATCTGGTTGTTCCCTAGGTCCATATTGTTAGATACTGAGAATCAATGTCTACCTTTCTCATGAAAGCATCTAGTACAAATTAGACCACTGTTTGTTGAATTGATATGTATTATAGGGTAGAATTCACTACATATTGTGCATGTTTGCGAGTTTGATAGTGCATCTATTCTATTATGAAATATTTTCAAAGCTATTACGAAGTTATTGTTAGATTTTGGTAAGTTTGTGGATGATCATGAATATTTTGCATTATTTTTTGTAAACTCATTGGTGCACACTAGGCATAAGGGTCTTCAAGTTAGGATGTTGTAGCTTCATGTGTTGTAATTTTGTGATGGGTTGAAGGAACAGTGGATGGTTCATTAATCATTTGTAGGTTGATAGGTTAGACTTTTTTTTTTTCAATGTGTTGCATATGACGACCAATACTTATTTCTTCTTTATGTCGAGCATAGTAGTCTTGATCTCTTTTATGATGTTGCAAATTGTGAATTTCAATTTTGGAGCATGTAGTTTGAGAATTTGTAGGGGTGGAGCTAGTCATCTGTAAAGGAAATAACAAAAAAATTATTATATAAATTTGAACAAAATTAATAGAAATGAAAAAAACAAGTGTCAATTATATGCAATGAGTCTTGCAACTATCCTAATTTGATAATGATTTGAGATACAATTATTATTTAGTATAAAGAAATAACTTGTTGAAAGATAGTAGAAGAATAATTTTCTTAAAAGCAATATAATTTGAAATATGTATAAATGTAACATTGAGTTGGCATACATTTAAACGTAAATGTATAAATTTAATATATATAATCTATTTGTAATTTTTTTGATTCTTGTCAAATTTTGTAATAAACATTAAATATATTTACTAATTTTTAGATAAAATGAACAATAAAACTAAAAACAAGGTATATGTCAAACCCTGAACCTATTATAGTTTATGATAGTACCTACTTAGCTTGCCCTCGCCCTTCAATGGATATGTTTACCTCATCACTTGTCACTTTTAACATTCTTCTATTTATTAACATTATTTTAAATTCCTAAGAAACTTACAACTTTTTTACCCCCAAATATTAAAAAAATAAATTTACTATAATTCTATTGACTAAATAATTTAAAATACGTAACTCTATTGACTAAAACTTAAATTATTATGACTTTGTTAAGAATAAAAAAAATCTTTTTATTTAACTCATGTACGCTCGGTATCTATGACTCAAGATATCAATCGCCTTCAGCGAATCCAAACTTGTAAGGATTTCTAAAGAATGGATTAGTTCACACCCACAATTTTGGCAATAGTTATGTATGTTAATTAGATAAGATGCATACCCGTACACAAATCTCAACTACAATGACAACCATTTTGAAGGAGTTTGCATTCTTTGTATAAAGATATTCTAATTTACTAACATATTCGAACAAAGATATTTCCATTGATTGGATTTTTTTTTCGCATTCCCTGCAAGCTGCATATTCCATGAGACAATGTCTTCTGTGGAAGACTACATTCCGTATTTGTAGGTATTCCATTTGATCCCCTTCCCTTAGGTTTCAATCTTGCTGGCTTTTGATCTTAAATTCTTAAAATATTTAGGTTGTTTTTCCCTATCACTCTTACTATTGTGTCAAAGCTTCCTCAATTCTAGTGGTGTGAGTGGAAATACCTGGATTGGGTTACAGGAGCATGGCTTAGATTTGATTTCCTTTTCCTTGTAAAGATCGAGCATACTGTGATGTATTTTAACACTTTTTGGGTTTACTATCATCATGTTCCGAAACTTTGTATTTGTCATAGCTAATAGCATTGTTGACATTTAGGTCTAATAGTTGAGTGTGCCATACTTATGTGGAATCATGAAGTTCTCCAGTTTTTTATTTATGTTAATTTGATTCATGGAATAAAACAGTAAATTATGCATATTCTTTTATAAAGGATCGTGTCACCTGATTTCTGTAGTTAAAAAAAATGAATATGCATATCCCTTTTTGTTACGAGGTTTGCAACACCAGTATGAGATTGTCTAGAGTGGCAATTTAATTATTTATTGGCATTGTTTCTATAGATACGGACTTAGCATCCCAATTGACTATCAAGTAGGGATTTCACTTTTTTATTTCCTGCACTAAATCTAGAGTTGTTTGAATAACCTGAACTTTAAGAATTGTGAACCTGGGTCAGGCTTAAATTCACACGATAATCATTACACTGCAAATTTGCCCATGTACACTAGGTTTACAAGTACTTGAAGGCGGGTCATGATCTTATAAGTGTAACCACGACCATTATATGAAACCATATGTATGGGGTTAAGAGTTTTTTTGGTAGATAAGAAGAGCATTAATTTTAATGTTAAATTGTTATGATTATGAAAAAAATTATCATTATATAAGTTTAGCTTGAATTAATTTAGTATAGATTTAATATTAAGTGTAATGATTGATTGATCCAAGCCAATCCTCCACTCCATTAGGGTTCTTTTTTGGAGATTTTCTTGGAATATCATAATTTTGAGGGTTTGTCTAAACTTAATTTCATTGCAATAAGTGTGGTCAGATGATTGTAGGAATTCCCTCTATTGGTTCAATGGATCATCATTTAGTTTGTTTGCAAAAATGGATGAGGAAATTTGGCAACCCTCTTGTAGATTTTTCTTAGAGTACCCCATTCTCTGTCTATACACAACAAAGAGGTGGGTAGTAGGCTCAGGAAGCTTAAGATAATTGTTTCATTGAAGCTATTAGAGATTAGACGTAAGTTCTTCAAGATGCGGTTGGGTATTCATAATTTGGTTTCTTAAGATCGCAAATTTTTTTTTGGACTTCATCACTCTTTTTGACGCTTCAGTTATTAGCAATTTTTAATTCATTTAGTAGGAAGACTTTAAAATTTTGTAATTAGTATATTGGCTGCCTAGCTTATTTCAAAAAAAAGTTGCCCAAAAATATAGAATCTACTATAAAAAATGAAGGCTTTCCAAAGTGATGGTTGGTTTTAAAATTCAGAAACAGTTTCCAATATCTCTTTATGTATGGTGAGAACTTCTACAAATTGATATCAACTACTTTGTTTTGTTGTGCTAGGTGTTGTGTAAAATTGCTTTTTGCAATAGGAATGAGACTTTCTTTGAGATCTCTTCTTAATTTTTCTCTTTTTATGACTTTATCAACCTAATAATGTTGGTTGGATAAGACTATAACAACTTTTCTATAGTCCTATGATTTATCCAATGGGTGTGGCTAAGGAACTTAATGAGCCTTTACCAGTGAGTTGGTATCATGGTTTTTTTAAGCTAACAACAAGGAAAGAAATGATCAAGACTGTCTTTCAATATAGAAACCACTAAAGATAAATCAGACAAGTTTGAGCTAGCTATGGTTTTTTTAACATGCAGAGTCTCCTGTTTCAGTAGAAGTTGGAAAAACTCCTCAATTGTGGATTTGGTAGGCACCATATAAGCAAGAATAGTAAGGTTTCAAATCTATTTTATTGTTGATCCTTGCTAGGATCCAATTTCGAATTGTTGTTATTTTCACCCATTTAGAGAGTATAATTGAAATATATTAATCAGGTATATGAAAGCTTAAAATCTATCTGAAAAGGAATTATATTCTAGAAAATGATGTAGTGTAAAGGTATAGAAAACAAGTTAAATAGTAATCATGTGTCTTCTATGGAAGAAATAGTAACATAAGTAAAATACTAAACATACTGTTGATGTTCTTCTTCAATGTGTTGTCTGCTACAAACCTTTTGGCCATTTTTCTTCACATCACACATTCTAATTATTGATAGGGTAAGGCAGCGAAAAACAAGAAAATCTGAGATAGTCTTAGCAGTGAAACAAGGTAAAATTTATAACAGAAATTTCCAAGTGAAAAAAATGTGATCTACAGTATAATGCACAAATGCATTTACCAACTACACGTAATCCAATAAGAGAAAATTTATGGAAGTTGAAAGGATATCTGATATTTCTTATAATTTATTTGGTTCATGACATTTGGACTACCAGCAGTGAACAAAATCTATCAAAAAGATATTGTGCATTTAGTAGAAGAAATATTCCATTGAATTCATTCAATGCATAGATAAGATTTTCCTTTTATGCCGTAAGGTTTTTTACTTCACTCAATTTTTTTCCTGTTTTCTTGTAAAATTTTATGGTTCGTTGGCATGAGACAAGTTTCAGGTTGAAACTTCATATTATATGTTACCTATCAGTTAAAAAAATGTGAGTCCTATTTTGTATCTATAGAAATAAGTAGATAATTAAGTAAATGGAAGAAAAGACACAAAACTGTGTTTTTTTAACTTTCAAACTAATTTATTTCAAAAGATTTAATTTTTTAATACATTTATAAAATCATTATGAAAAAAAGAAATGTTATTTTTCCACTTTTCTCTATATTCATTTCATAGGTGATGTTCATTGTGAACCATAATAAATTGGATCAATTAATAACAAATTTATTTATATGTATTCTAGAAGATTTTATTTTTTATTTCTAAGTTTTCATTCATAGAAACAAAGACAATCTGGAGAGGAAAACTAGTGGTACCTCCATGATACCAAGGGTAACTTTATCTAATGGAAACATAAAATTAGGGGTGATAAATAGTCCTTATAATAAGGATGTTGCCAGCACTCCAACCATCCACATCATAAACCATCATCCCAAATCCTTCAACCCACTAACTAGGACAAACAAAAAGAAAATCCTTACAAAGAAAAAGATCAAAGTCAAGTTGTTGAATGTAAGGCCCCATGTCACATTTGATTAATACAACCTTATTTTGTTATATGTTTTTTTCTAAATAGGTGGTTAGATATATTATGGACGACAAATAAGGTGATTGTGTGGAAACAATCTTGTATTTTATTTTGACCTTATGTTCTATTGTAACTACCATGAAGGTGTTATGCACTCGTACATTCTAGGATATGAATTGAAAATTATAAATGGGTTGTTGTAAAGTTAAAGTTTAGGATATTGGGTTAGATAGTTTGAAGGTCTTAAATAAAGTGATTGTGTGCGAGTGTCACATTGGTAATATTCTTGACATTATTGGTAAACATGTTGTAATAAGTATCTATCTTTCTTTGAAACATCATGAGAAGAATTTATTTAAATTAGGATCAAAATTGAATACAAGATTTATAGATGGCCTCTAATAGGAGCCGATAAACCTTGATTTAATTATGATTTATCATCATTGTTCTATTTAATGAAGATGTACTCACATGTAAATTATTGGAAGTGATTTAAAATTATAAGATGGATTGATGTGATATATTATATTTTGATGAGAAATTAGCTAGGGAAATGGTTCACAATTAAAGCTATGAGGATTCAATTAAAAACTAATGTGATTTATTATTGTGGTCTAACTATACTAAGGATTGTGTTGTGTAGAAATTTAAGTGCACCAATAGGAGAAAGGAGGAACATCTGTACCAAATCAAATATTGTGTATATGGGTTTTAATAACTTACAAGGAAATGAGGGTTTATCATTATTTGTGGTAATTGTATTTATGGGTTTTAAATATTGTGGATCAAGTTTAAATGTGATTGAGAGGGAATTTAACTATCAATCATGTGATGTAAGTGGGGCTGGGATATGGGAATCTTAGTTAAGTTTAAAATTCAGATGGACATTTGAAAGGGTCTTAAGGAGTGTTATTTCGTTAATCTCCTTGGTTATTGTAATGCCCCACCATGCAACCCTAGAGGAAGTTGCAACAACTACTTAAATAGGCTAAATTTTTTTTTAGTACAATTAATAAGTTCACTAACTAATGCCAAGAACCTCTAAGATTATGAGACAGAGATTATATAGAACCTCAACACAAACATAAATAAAACCCATGACAATTGTTTAAATAATGAATTAACACATTCATTCCAAGTAAGATAATTTTACAACAGGCATAATAAATACTTTCAAATACATTAGTCCATTCATTAAACAATAGGGTTACAATCCTCATTCCCCAAATGAGGTAAATCTAATAACATAATTACAATTACAAATTCCACCTCGATAACAAGAGGGGTAGTAATTAAAAGAGTAACTGAAATAAAAGCAAGCAAGAACTACAACTGAAACCACGAGCTCTCCAACTGGAAGTCTCGTCCACACATATAAGGAGAAAACCCCAACGGAGGAAGGTGCACATTTCATCCAACCAAGTGGAACCCAAAGGCCCACCCCCTGTGCTAGGAGATAGTAACAAGAATTCTATCCAAGGAAGTCTACCTCTAGACATAGGCTAACATAACCGTACTGAAATAAATATAGTGACATCACTTAACACAAGGTTACAATTTTACATGGGTTATCCTGGTGAGTCTTCCTAGGCCCCGGACCCCATCTCGACCTAGGAGAAGTGTCATCACAATTGTACATGGGCTATCTTGGTGAGTCTTCCTAGGCCCCAACCCCCATCTCGAGTTATCTTGGTAACCTCTAATGACTTCTAGCCCCTCATGTAAACCAATGTGGAATCAATTATCTTTCGTAGAGACAAGATAATGATCTTGCCATTCCAGACCTTCTTGTCTCGACCCAAGTCTTTACAAGCCCTTGTGTTCATGAGCGAGGCATAATTATCTTATTATGTTTGATACTATGTGATACTCTAATCAGTTAATTAAGTTATGACTGGATTAACTAACTTACAATGAGTTATCCTGGCACCACTTCGTGTGTCAGCCCTCGTTATAATCCACTCCTCTAAGACGACACGTGGAACAACTCCACAACCCAAGGGTACACAAGTGCGACATAATGGTACCACATCTCTAACCATGACATACAGTCAACACACTCCCATTCCTGATATCCAAGAACAAACTTGTTAAACGCACTAACCAAGGCCATCTATGGTTGACTACATAGTACGACAACCCACAGACTTGAAAACCCAACTGGAAGACTTGATTCAATGCTACAACCCAAAATTCCCAAATGAGCATACGGACAGATCAAAATGAGACAAGAATCAAATCTACTTTGGGTTCACTAAACCCATTTCTTCACTAGCATTCAGTAATGAATGCGTTAAATGAACTGAATTAAATATGCCATTTAAAAATAATTTTATTTCCACATGGAATTTAAATACATGAAACATTAACCCATATCTCAATAATTCAGATAAAAGCAAAATCCCCTTTTTTAAATAAAATATTTATCCCATATTCAATAAAACTAATTTTTTTTTTATTAAACATCCCCATTTAAATAATGTAATAATAAAATGAATACTCATTTTTAAAATATTAATATTAAAACATTAACAAGATTATTATTATTTAAATCTCACAATTATTATATAAAAAATAATATTAAACCTAGCGAAGGCATTTAATATTATATTAAATCATAATATTAAAATCATTTAATATTATCGTAAATCATAACATTAATATATAATATTATATAATGATAATAAAATATTATAATAATATAATATTAAATTATAATAAAATATAATAATATATATTTTTTTAAATATTAAAGGACCTAAAAGCATGACCTCAGTTCACGTGCCAACCCTAGTGTTGGGCCGCATGAACCTCGGGTTTCATGCTAAAGTGTTGGGAGGAGGTCTAAGGTCGGCGTCGGTCGCGGTTTCGGATGTGGCAGCCACAGGAGGCAACGCCACCAAGGAGAGGGAGGCATGGCTGAGAGGAGCCATCGCAATTAAAGGAGTCATCGCGGTTACCGCAGGGGCAGTGCTAGCAGCATTGCCACCAACAGTGGTGGTCGCTGCCTGCGCAGTCCATGCGAGCCGCGAACGGAGGGGACTGGGCACGGCTCCCCCACTCCACTCCCATGGGAGCAGTGGTGGGGTGAGCCCCCAACACCCTCAACAAAATACTTTCCCTTTTTTATTTTTTATTTTTATTTTGAAAACATCAACTATCAATTTTTTTTCTTTTTTTTGAAAAAAACCAGAACCTTTAAAAGGGAAAAACACAAGCTTAGAATATGGATAAAAATTCTGGCAAAATTTTTCCAGCATAACCTTATATAGGGAAAAAATATAAAAAAATACATATACTTATAACCAAGTATATGAACATATATTTTTAAAGAACCATATAGAAGCCTACACATAAACTCCATTCAAACAAGATTGAAACTCTAAAATTTGAAGAACAAATTGAGAACAAATAGAATGAAGATAACAATTGCAACAAGCATTTTTGTTTCCAACTTGAACAAACTTAATCAAACTTTGAAAATCACCATAACAAATAGATTTGTTTTGCACACAAACAAATATTGCAATTAGTTTTCCCTCCACACAAAAGCCATTGAATTCAAAAAAAATGAATTAAAACAAGATGAAAACCTGACTCTTTTGAAATATGTTGAAGATTTTGATGGTGCTATTAAACTCTCTTAAGCTCTACAGATTCTTTGAGCTTTTTCTCCAAACCCACAAAATTTAGCAATCCTTCCCCTTCTCTTCTCAATTTTTCTCCAAAAACTCCATTTTTTATTTTGTGAAAAACTTCAAAGATATGCAAAATTCCTTCCAAAAATCCTACAACCACCCTCATAAATTCCAAAAAACAAAAAATAGGAAATATCTCTTTTTTTTGAATTTTTGAATTTTTGAATTTTTGAATTTCTAAATTGACTTTTAATTCATTTTCCTAATTTCCAATTCCAACTTAAATATGCATGCATTTCCAAAATGAATAATTTAATTCATTTGAACATAAATAAGTTAATCAATTAATAAAATAAATCTACGATAAGATTAAAATATTTATTAATTAAATTAAATTACTCAATAATTTAATCACATTTCTAACATTATTCTAACTTCCAAAATAAACTGAAACCAGACAAAAAGAACAAAATAGAACCACTGGACCATACTAGGACTGACAACACACTACGACCAGGGTGATGACTTGGCACGGAATCCTAGCTACTATCTCCCAATCAAGTGTCATTGGGCAATCGACACACTCGAACCTATGAAACCAGGTGGAGTCAATGTCCTGTACCTATCAACCTGCAAACAAGAATATATCCACATGCAATAATAACTCATAAATAAAGCACACCATGAAGAGGAAATCATGAAATCGTAGGGCACTCACAAGCGAGTGATGCAATACCATCATTTTCACCAATACAGTAGTACTAACTGACGCATCTAACATAGAAACATAATCGAAAGCATAAAACATCATAAATTTAAATACTTATGTTAATTCCAAACATGCCATAATAATCACATCAAAATATAGTATCATCACATCAAGATACATCATGATAAAATAGTGATCAACTGTAATCAAGTACATAGTCAAAGTACAACACAAAACTAAAGCATAAAGAGGAAACAACATAGTTCGCACAATAGAGAAAAACAGAGGGGTATTACAATTATAGTGCAAAAGTAGATCCCTAGGGCATGTACCTTTGAGGTAAGAACCTATTGGACATGCAATAAATCCCCTAGGACATTATTTAACCCCCGAAAAGATCTTATTATGAAGTGACAAGTTTGGGGATTGGGTAGGGTAGAAGGAATGAAAGTACCAACCTATCCCCATAACTCATTGATGAGAGGAGACCTTTGTGGATGGGATGTAAACTTGTGGATATCTCCCTCATTGAAGGAGGGGAGTACACTTCACATCTACCCATCCAAGGTTTCCAAGTTTTAACTCCTTTATATTTTATTTATAAAGGAAAAATGGGTTTTTACCCACTTCTCCTTTTGAAGAATCCTATGTTTTGAGTTTGGATGTAATACCCCTTCGTTTTGTCCTTTTAATCGAATAGTGTTCTACTCTTTTATGTTGTACTTTTTGTTTGTACCTAGACTATGGTACCCAGCTTCTATTTAATCGCTATCTATAAAGCGACGTTAATGTTATCTTTTGATGTGATGGTATTTTAATATGATGTTATCATTATGACATGTTTTGAATTAGCATAAATGGATATTCAAATTAAAGATGTTTTATGCTTTGAATTATATTAGTATGTTAGAATTTTCAATAAGTTACACTATATTGGTGAAGGGGATGGTATCACATCACTCGCTTGCGAGCGCCCTGTGATTCTAAGATTTCCTCTTCACAGTGTGTCTTATTTATGACATATTATTGCATGTGGATATACTCTTTGTTCACAGGTTGACAAGTACATGACATCGACTCCACCTAGTTTCACAGGTTCGAGCATGTCCATTACCCAATGGTATTCGATTGGGAGATAGTAGCTAGGTTTTCGTGCCAAGTCGTCACCCTAGTCTTAGTGTGTCATCTAGTGTTAGTCGAGCTATGTTGTGTTTATGTTGATCATCTTGCCTTGATTTTATTTAATTGCAAGTTAAAAAGGGTAATAAATGGCCTGATCCATTTAAGTTGTTGATTAATTTGATCTAAGATTATGTTGAAATATAATTTATTTTATTATTAATTTAATTTAATTAATAAATAATTTAATCGTTGATTAAATCTATTTTATTAATTAATTAAATTAGTTGTGTTGGAATGAATTAAATTATGCATTTTGGAAATTCATGGATATTTGGTTTGGAATTGAAAAATAGAAGAAAATGTTTAAAATGTTCAATTTAGTAAATTTGAATTCAAAAAAAAATAGAAGAATTAGAAAACAAAAGATATTTGCTATTATGTTTTGGAGAATTGACGAGGGTGGTTGTAGGAATTTTAGGGTTTTTTCCTTATGATTGTTTTGGTTCTTCAAGTTTCATTCATGAGTTTTGGGGAGAGTTTGAATTTTTTTTGGAAAAACAAGGAAAGGAAAATTGTTGGTTTTGATTTTGGATTGGGAAGAAGCAAGTTGAACTCTTGGAGAAGCTAGAATCAGAAGAGGAATTGAGAGCTTCATTGTTAACCATTCAAGCCTTTTGGTTTTAGGTTTTCTTCTTGTTTAATTTGTTTATTTTGAAAGGTTTCACAATTTATCGTGTTGTTTGAAAAATATTTATGAGTTCTATTGATGTGCAAAGAAAATCCATTTTAATTTTGCTCTCAAAACTTGCAACTTGTATTTAGAAATAATATTTTATTCAAATAAAAAATGAGTTCTTGGCTGTAAAAATTTATTTCAAAATTTATTTGTTCATTTTATTTCTTCAATCTATTTTGGAATGTTTGAATCCCTATATATATATATATATATATATATATATATATATGTTTGTGTGTATATATATATATTTTAAAAAAAAAAATCATTTGGGAGGGGGTTATGCTGCAAAAAACACTTCCCAGACCCCACTATGGAGGTGCACGGGTTTCAAGAAATCCGAAGGCTTTTAAAGAATGAAATTAACATTAAAAAGAAAATGAAAAAACAAATTGGGGAGGAAGCGTTGGGGGCTCACCTCCCCACCACGCCCCCATGGAAGACGCGTGGGGAGGGAGCCATGCCCAATGCTCTCCACTCCCACCTTGGCTGCCCTGTGGTGGACGGTTGTGCTTCACACAGCCGCGCCGCCACCGATGGTGTCGGCTGTGCTAAGCACCGCCAGCTGCCCCACATAACTGTCGACTGCCCCAAAACATCCACCACTGTGTAAAGCGCGGCCATGGGAAAGAAACACATCGCCGCCCTAGTAAATCTGCCAGCCCTAAAGTGCGGCCAACACTCTAACCCTCATGCATGACGTGTTTTCCAAGAAATGCATGTGGCCCACATTTAGGCGCGTGGCCCGAGGCACGTGTAGTTATAATAAAATAAAAAAATAAAATTGAAAGATGAATATATCATTTTAATATTATATTAATATAGTATTAAAATGTTAACATATATAAATAAAATATATATTAATATTTTATATTATATTTATATAGTATTATAATATTCTTTATTTAGTTGTGTTGTTTATTTTGATATATGTATATATATTTTTCTAAATATATATATATATTAAAATATTATTTTAAATGATGTTTGATTTAAATGTAATTAAAAAATTTAAAATATTGGGTTTATAGCCAAATTATTGATTTTATTTTAAACAATAGATTTGAAAAGGACAATTATTGGATTTGTAAGTAATGTGTTATAAAGAAATTAATTCAATTATTTTAAAATGATTTAGTATGCAAGGACGAATGGTTATTTATTTTAAAGCGATATGTTTTGAGTTATAGATGAAAATGCTGATTTTATTATTTAAAGGCATTTAGGAAATTAAATGTTTGGTTTAAATTTTGTCCTTGGTCTTGACAAGACGTTAAATTAAGTTTAATTAAAGCATTATAATACTGAATTTGATTATGGGAAATGAATTTAATATATCCAAAATTAGTTTATTTCCTCACAATTGCCTTATGTGGCTATATCCCTCAGTGTTCATGTTTTGGGAAAATGGGTTAAGTGCCTTTTAATTGTAAGTCTTCCAGATGAGGTCTTTTAATATGAGGGTTGTCATGTCATGTAGTCAACCTGTTTTAAATCCCTTTAGTAGTGCATGGTAAGTTATTAGTTATTTACTCAATTTCCATGAACACAGATGTTTTGTGCCTCCTTGGATTAGGAGTGGATTATGTGAGTTATGTCTCCTTGTAAGGAGTGAGTTTGATATTTTGTTACCTCCAATGTTTGGAGAGGGTGTTGATTTTTCTCACATCCTGAGAAAGGAGTGGTCGTGATATCTAGTTTGTTTGTGCTTTGTTACCCTTGATGATTGGATGGTGTGTGTGTTGTCAAGTAGAAGAGTGGCTTCCGTTTGGGGCGAGAACTCGGAAGAGGTAAGATTGGGTAACCTACGGAAGTAGTTAATCAAGTGATAACTAGAGTAATGTACTTAGACGTTAGGTGGTACCTCACACTAATCAAGATAAGTTCTAGCCTCACTTATATTCATAAGTGCTTGTTTAGACTTGGGGTGAGTGAGAAGGCCTAGAATGGCAAGGTTATCTATTTGGTCTTTATGACAGGTATTTGATCCCACATTAGTAAGTATGAGGGTCGAGGATCGGTAGAGGCCACCAGGATAGCCAGAGCCTATGAAGATCTGTAGTGGGTAACTCATGATGAACTATGTGATGACACTCTGTCTAGGACAACAGTTGGTACTTGTTTATTGTGGGTATGGGTTTCGTAACATACCTATTGTGACCATAGTTGATATTCGAATTTTGTTTGTATGGTTCTTATAACATACCTGACCTGCTTTATATCTGGAAGCAATGTGGCCATGTTAGAGTTGTACTTGTATGGTACTAGAGTTGTACTCATGATGTACTTGTTTTTAACTTGTTTGGTACATGTGATTGGTTGTGTCAATTTGGTTTAGTTATGATTTAGCCTGTGTCTAGAGGTGTTGGTCTTGGCTAGGATTCTGTAATGCCCCGCCACGCAACCCTAGAGGAAGTTGCAAACAACTACTTAAACAGGCTAAAGAAATTTTTTAATAAAACAAAGTTTCAATTTCTTTTTCTTTTTTTTTAATTTCCCAATTCAAACCATAAGAAAATATATATATAACTGTGTGTATATATATATATATATATATATATATATATATATATATATATATATATATATATATATTATGTTCACAAGGAATTAACAAAATAATTGATGAAATAATATTAAAACTTATAACTTTCAGTCAAGAACACCATCACTTTTGTGGAGAAATTTATTTTCAAATAGGTTTTTCTTTTCTTTCAAATTTTGAAGCAAGAACCAAGATGGGTTTTATTTGCAAACAAAACTTAGCTTTTGAATATTTCCAAATAGCAAAACATATATAATAAAACAACTAAATTTAATAAACAAAGAACTTGGTATGCAAGAGTTGGAGGAGATCCAGATGGTGCCCAACACCTTGCTTCGATTCCTTCTTTAAATCAGCAATTGTCACAACTTCAATCAAAAACCCACACCAATGCAACAATTCCTCCACTCCTCTATTTCAATTTTCAAAACTTCATCCTTTTTCCAAAATTGTGAAGAAAAAAAATTCCATAATAAAGAAATTCAAAAAATATCTCCAAAATATCAGTGCAACCACCCTCATCAATTTCAAAAAACAGAAATAGAAAATATCTTCCTCTTTCAATTTTTGAATTCAAACTTTCTAATTTGACTTTTAAATCATTTTTCTTATTTTTCAATTTCAACAAAATATAACAATAACTTCAAAATAAATAACTTAACTTATTTCAACATCATAAATTTAATTAATTAACAAAATAGATTTAATCAACGATTAAATTATTTATTAATTAAATTAAATTAATAATAAAATAAATTACCTTATGAACATAATTCCAGATCAAATTAATCAACAACTTAAATGCATAAAACAATTCAATTATATTTTTCTAACTTGAAATTAAATAACGAAGAGAGAGAAAAATAATCAAAGCAACACAACCTGACAACACCTGATGACACACTAGGACTAGGGTGATGACTTGGCATGGAAAACCTAGCTACTATCTCCCAATCAAATACCATTGGGCAATGGACACACTCAAACCTGTGAAGCTAGGTGGATTCGATGTCCTGTACCTGTCAACTTGCGAACAAAGAGTATATCCACATACATAAACATGTCATAATTAAAACACACCGTGAAGAGGAAATCACGGAATCGCAGGGTGCTTGCAAGCAAGTGATACGATGCCATCCCGTTCACCAATATAGTGTAGCTAACTAAAAAATCTAACATATTAATATAATCCAAAGCATAAGCATCATTAATTCGAATATCCATTTACGTTAATTCAAAAAATTCCATAAAGATAACATCATATTAAAATACCATCACATCAAAAGATAACATTAGCGTCGCTTTATAGATAGTGATCAAATAGAAGTCGGGTACCATAGTCTAGGTACAAACAAAAAGTACAACATAAAAGGGCAGAAAATTGTTCGATCAAAAGGACAAAATGGAGGGGTATTACATCCTCCCCCCTAGGGTTAGGCTTACTCCTAGAAGCTTGCAAACTAATAGGGATATAACTCCCTCATACAAACTGTATATAAATAAAAACCTCAACCCCTGAGGCCGAGCATCCTACACTGGATGACCAACCCCAAAAGTCTCAATGACAGCTCCCTAATACCTAGGCTGACGTTCATCAACCGTAGCATGAGCTCAATGAGATTTACCAGCATCTCCTACTGTCGGCTCTGAAACTGTTGGGCCCTGAACAAAACTAGAAGTACCCCAATGCGGGCAGTTCCTAGCAAGATGGCCCCTATTGGCCACAAGAGTAACATCCTGTCTTATGACCAAACCCTCTATTTCCTACAAGTGCAATAGACTGCTACATACTACCCCAATTAGCCACAGACTGTGAACTCTGGGTTGGCTGCTCTTGTCAATTGTACTTATTGCGCCACAAGTTCTGGTTCCTCTTAGGCAAAGAACCACCATCATCTTGATATGGCTGAGAGTCCTTACACTTCCCAAGCGCACTCTCTTATTACTGACCACTCTGAGATGGTCCCTGCTAAGATCGAGAAGGTACACCTCCCTAAGGGTGCCCTCCTCTAGCACTAGATCTTGCTACTGAACCGCCACCAACCTGCACTCCTATGTGACCTCCAAGTGCCATACTCAGATTCTTCTCAATAAGGCGTTCTTTCTCTACTACCATTTCCATGGTCTTGGGTTCAAAAACCCTCACACCACCACTGAGACAAGCATTTAAGCCGCTGAAAAAATGGTGTACCAACATACTCTCATCCTCACCAATCTGTGCATATTGTTTATGCTCATAAAAGTGTCACTCATATTGCTCAATAGACAATTCCATCTGACGGATGGCATGGAACTCATCGCCTCAATGTTGATGCCAATGCTTAGATAAGAACTGAGCTCTGAACGTCTCTAAGAAGATCTCCCAAGATAGTGAGTGTATGACAATATGTAGTTTTTCCTCCTCTAGTATCCACCATGTGGATGCAAACTCTCTCAACTGCATGATGGCATATCGAGCTATGGTGTTACTACCATACAGATGCATGGAAAAACACCTATCTAGGTCTATAAGCCAAATCTTAGCCTCTAGACCAGTACCTAATCCATCATATAATGGAGGATGTTCCCTGAGTAGGTCCCTCATGTGTGACTCAGACTGGGGTGGAGCTTCCCTCACCACTAGGTTAACTTTGAACCTCTACTTGCCTCAGACCAAGGAGTGCCAAAGCCTCCTCAAGTGCTCTACGCATAGCCTCAATCCCTGTTGGATCTTGCTAACGATCTCTAACCCCTAGTGCATTCTTAGATGTCTGAGGTTCATCCTAATCTAGAACAATTGATACACGAGGAGGAGAGTCATGTTGACTCCCACCTCTACCACCTATATGACCACGTCCATGCCCTCTACCTCTTTTGCATCTGGGAGGCATAATCCTACATAGACACTTCAAAGTATTAGCCAAGGTACACAACTTAAAACCTACACAACTGAAAGCTTAATGGATCCATCATAATCCTAGAGTACCCAGTGTTTAAACCTAGACTCTGATACCATGTGTAATTCCCTACCACGCAACACTAGAGGAAGTTCCAACCAACTACTTAAACACTCTAATTTTATTTTTCAATAAAATAGAGTTTCAATTTCTTTTCTTTTTTGTTAATTTCCCAATTCAAACCATAAGAAAATATCCAATATATATATATATATATATATATATATATATATATATATAACTGTATATATATATTATATTCACAAGGAATTAAAAAACTAATTGAGGAAATAATATTAAAACTTATAACTTTCAGTCAAGAACACCATCACTTCCATGGAGAAATTTATTTTCAAACATGGTTTTCTTTTCTTTCAAATTTTGAAGCAAGAACCAAGATGGGTTTTATTTGCAAACCAAACTTAGATTTTGAATGTTTCCAAACAGCAAAACATATATAATAGAAAAACTAAATTTAATAAACAAAGAGCCTGGTATGCAAGATTTGGAGGAGATCCAGATGGTGCCCAGTTCCTTGCTTGGATTCCCTCTTTAGATCAAAAAATTTCACTACTTCAATCCAAAACCCACACCAATGCAACAATTCCTCCACTGCTCTATTTCAATTTTCAAAACTTATCCTTTTCCCAAAATTGTGAAGACAAAAAATTCCATAGTAAAGAAATTCAAAAAATATCTCCAAAATATCAGTGCAACCACCCTCATCAATTTCAGAAAACAAAAATAGAAACTATCTTCCTCTTTCAATTTTTGAATTCAAATTTTCGAATTTGAATTTTAAATCATTTTTCTTATTTTTCAATTTCAACAAAATATAACAATAACTTCAAAATAAATAACTTAACTTATTTCAACATCATAAATTTAATTAATTAATAAAATAGATTTAATCAACGATTGAATTATTTATTAAATAAACTAAATTAATAATAAAATAAATTACCTTACTAACATAATTCCAGATCAAATTAATCAACAACTTAAATGCATAAAACCATTCAATTACATTTTTCTAACTTGAAATTGAATAACGAAGAGACAGAACAATAATCAAAGCAACACAACCCAACAACACCTGATGACACACTAGGACTAGGGTGACGACTTGGCACGGAAAACCTAGCTACTATCTCCCAATCGAATATCATTGGGAAATGGACATGCTCAAACCTATGAAACCAGGTGGAGTCGATGTCTTGTACCTATCAACTTGTGAACAAAGAGTATATCCACATACATAAACATGTCATAATTAAAATACACTGTGAAGAGGAAATCACAGAATCACAGGGCGCTCACAAGCGAGTGATGTGATGTCATCCCCTTCACCAATTTAGTGTAACTAACTGACAAATCTAACATATTAATATAATCCAAAGCATAAGCATCATTAATTCGAATATCCATTTATGTTAATTCAAAACATGCCATAAAGATAACATCATATTAAAATACCATCACATCAAAAGATAACATTAACATTGCTTTATAGATAGCGATCAAATAGAAGTTGGGTACCATAGTCTAGGTACAAACAAAAAGTGTATACACCTAAAATTGGTCTGGAGCATCTGATTAATTAAATACAACTTATTTGATTAATTATCCTAATTTCCTCTACTATTGAATAAATAGAAATATTTATTTATATAGTTCACAATTAAATTCATCTTAATTAAATAAACAAAATTAAATACTTTGTTCGATTTAATTATCAAATCCCTATTTTATTCTATCACATCAATTCTAAATTAATTAAATAAAGATCAAAACACTTTATTTATTAATTGTCGTATTCTTCTATTTTATTTAATAAACAACTATCCTATAGTTCGTTTTATTAAATTATTTATCTCTCTTTTGCTAATTTAAATAAATCAAAATATTTTTATTAAAGCACAAAGAATATTCCATGTATATTCTCTCAAAAATGAATTAGATATCCTATGTCTAAACCATGTCTAAAATATGTCACAATTAATGCTTTGAAACTTCATGGGAAGTTTTGGAGACAAATTGGAGACAAATTGGGAATTTGATCTCTCAATCCTCCTCCATCAATCCTTCCTCTTCTCTTGCCTGGTGTTTTCATGGGTAGAGACAATCTCCATCTTTCTCTCAATCTCCTCCATCTCTCACCATTCAATTCTCCAGATTGAATCCAAGCCTCTCAAAGCTTTCCCTATGCATTTCTATAGCCAGGAAATCTATAAATACAACATCCTTGAACCAAGAAAAGGATCTAGATAATCAAGCTTTTGCACTCTTACTTTGCAGGAATTCAAGCATCAAGCATATCCAGCAATCAAGCTTCAACCATGGTTGCCTCTTGTAGCTGCAATTATCTGTTTCATGTCCATGTCATGCTAGTTTAATTCATTTATCATTTAGTATTGCATTAGCATCATCTCATTCTTTGAATTTTCATTTTAAAAGTCTTATTTTCTTACACAATTTGAGAGCAATCAGGATTTAATAAATCTTTGGAGATAGAGAGCAATATGATGCTTTCAATTGATTACTATGTTGAATTGATTCAATTTGTTTAATCATTGATATAATGTCATATTAAGAAGTGTTTTGATCTTATTCACATATTCACACTTATAGTTTGGCACCCACCGTGGGGCATTAACCCCAATTTTATCAAAATTATCAATTTTTTGGAAAGTGTCACGTAGGTTCTTGGCGTGTTTTTCTTGTAGTGCTCTCGTTAAAAGTTTTAACACTTTTGGTCGCTGTTTTAGTGATTTTGGTCATTGTTTTAGCACTTTTGACTTTAGCACTTCCGGTCACTGCTATAGCACTTCCAATCATTGTTCTAGCGCATCGGGTGTTTTAGCGGTTCCATGTCAAACTTCGGCACTTTGGTGTCCTATTTCGGCGCTTTCGAGTTTTAGCGCATTAGGTAATTATTTTAGCGCTTCGGTGCAATATTCCAGCGCTTTTGTAAAAATTGGTCTGGATCTGATGCATCCACAACCAGATTTTAAATTTTTTCACAGTTGGACTAAAATTGATCAATCTAGGATAGTCACTTCAAAGTTTTCTAAAAATTGATCAATCTAGGATAGTCACTTCAAAGTTTTCTAAAATTGATCAATCTAGGATAGTCACTTTCTTGTTTTTCTTAAAGAAAATCTATCAATTTTAGGATAGTCATCACATTCTTACAATAGAAGTTAAAAAGAACATCATGATTTATGTGAAGCAACACCTTCACATAGATTAGAAAATTTCTTTTTGGGCTTTTAAAATAAGACAAACCTATATGTTGTCCTTGGGTTGATTAGGCTTATGCTCTCCCCTTAACTGGGTGACCAAAGTGCCAGATTCACTTTTACTTCATGTCATTTACGCTTTGTTAAATCCTTTAGCAGGCCTGCCGTAGTGGGAAAAAGTACAAATCCTATGGGAACGACCTAAGTGGGAACAACCAAAGCCAAGTTTTCCAACCCACTATAATAAAAATGCAAGTTGTTGATGAAATTCCAACTTGACAGTAGTGAGCAAGATAACCATCCCCAAATTCTTTGTTCTAAAGATTGGGAGGTCTCTTGAGGGAGTTTATCTATTTGCCACACCGAACAGAACCCTATCTATGAACCATAGAGTAGTTTCTTGCCGAGTTAGTATCCATACATTGTCATACTCGCAGTGCAAGGGGAGGGAATAATTTTCCCCCAAGACACTCACCATATAATTACCAAGGACCTCTTGCTCAAGGGATTCGGTATCCACTTCCGTCACTTTGAGTACGCACCTAGCAACAACAAAAACACGGGCGCCCTCTAGGGGGTGACACAGCTATGTGAGTCAACATAATTCAAGATGTGGGTTGTGAGTATAATGATGACCTACTTGTCCTTAAGTGTGAGTCTATTTGATTTGTGTATAATTGTCAAAACAACCCGTCAAAATCAATAAGAATCATTCGTGATCCTTGAACATACATGATCTTTTCAGTTTTAAAACACTTATTCAAAATTGTTTGTCGTGTTTTCACAAATTCATTTAAATCAGATTAAAGATCATCCTGAAAACATCAAGTCAAAATAAATAAGAAAATCCATGCTGCGAAAGTGGAAGTCCACCACGTTTGTCAAGAGAAAAATCAAGGCCACAAAACCCAAGAAACCTCTCAATTATAGAAATAAATTGAGGAGACAACGTTTTCTATATCAAAATTAGAAACTCTTCTTACAACATAGAACATTCATTCACTGATATCACGATTTTGCTAGGGGTCACACATTAGATTACGCGGTAGAACTGCTCTATTCACAAGGCTTCTTTCAAAGAAGAGCTCTCACACAATTCCATAACCGTAGTCAATGGATTCATCCTTCTTATCTTCCACAATCCCTGATATAGTATGCCACAAGGCCAGATCAGATTTTACAATAGAGAGTCATAAACTTCTATTTTTAAGCATTCTGGAAACCTGTTTTAGCACTTCTGGTCACTATTTTAGCACTTTTGTGAAATAGCGCTTTCGGGCACTGTTTCAGGACTTACAGTTTGTATTTTAGCGCTTTCAATAAAACAACGCTTTCATAAAATTCTACAGTGCTTTCATGCACTGTTTCAGCACTTCTATAAAGTAGCACTTCCATCATTTTCTATAGCACTTTCAGGCACTGTTTTAGCGCTTCTAGAAAGATAACACTTCTATCACCTGTTTCAGTGCTTTAGAACTCTGTTATAGTGCTTTTGGGAAAGAGCACTTCTATCCTTTGTTTTAGCGCTTTCAAAACAAAGAGTTCAAATTTTTTACCAATCCATCAGTCTATCATTTTATCCACATTTTTCATCAAAATCAAATTTCTTCTTATCAGAATCACTATCTAGCGACCAGAAATAGATAGGTTTATACAAAATTTCCATCTTTTCCACTGAAACAAGATCTTGCAAATCACGAGTGTCAAAATCAAATACACAATCAGTTACTACACTATAGTTTCATCATCAGGATACTATCATCCTTCATCACGAAACTAAGTATAGTAATCAAATTTTTAACATAGCCAAATCAATAAGATCAGTCATCTTATTCAACTTTGTTAAAAGTTTAAATTGACATTTTTCTAGCAAATAAGATCAATGTTTCGGATGAAAGGATAATATTTTGTATGCCAATCTTCACTAGGTTCCAAAAACAGAAACTCTTAGAGCAAGAAATTTTAAAATCCCAAGCAATGGCGGAAGAAAATCCTTGGAACAACCTGAATCGAAACGATAAAAATGAAATAACTCCAGAGGACATCCAAGTAGCTCAACAAGATACCAAGTTCCATATATCTATGGAAAATATTCTAGAACAAGATATGGAGAAATATCTTTTGATGTTGGTTGAATCAGGTGCCAAACTTCCAAAAGACTTTGATGTAAACCATCTGAAGGAAGCACCTAGCACAAGTGAGAATGAAATTTTGCAACCTGCACAAATGATAGATCCAATTGCCACTTTAACATCTCAAATGCAACTGTTACAACAACAAATACAAGATATGATGAAAGGGACTACCAAAAGATATGTGATACAAGACATTTGTCCTTATCCTTTCGACACAATGGTCAGCTTGATACCTTTTCCAAGACATTGTGAGATCCCAAAATACGATAAGTATAATGGAAGAACGGATCCAATTGATCATATCAGAGAATTCAAAACAATGAGTCTTGAATTTTCCCAAGAAGAGACATACTTAATGAGACTATTCCGAAGGAGTTCTGGAGGATCATGCATGGAGTGGTTTTCAAAGTTAAAACCCGGTATCAGAACTTTTGAGGAACTCGTTAACAGATTTATCTCTCAATACTCCTTCAACATCCAACACGATGCAACAATCAAGGATCTTTATAATCTAAAGCAAAACAAGGGTGAAACATTCTTATCTTTTCTCCAAAGATGGCGATGCTTGTTCGCTAGATATCCTAGATCGATTCTTGAGGAAGAAAAGATAGAGTTATTCATTGAAAATTTGATGGAAGAAATGAGTTATAGACTCGAATTACAATGTCCTCCCACATTTGAAAAAGTCATAGAAAACGGTTTGAAAATTGAAGAAGCTATAGTCAAAAGAGAAGTTATAAAACATTTCAACGATAAAACGAATAACACAAATAACTCCTCAAATCAATACTCAAGCAGTGATAAGCCAAAATTTTGGCAAAAGAATCACAACACGACTATCAATGAAACTACAAATGATTCCTCAAATGTCAAACTGGTATTTAACTTGATAGGATCTTTATCAAAGAATCAAAAAAATTACCAACTTGTCAAGTCAAAAAGCATCCAAAACAACAAGATCATAAAAACACAACCATATCAGAAACCATCAAATCGGCGAAGGTTCACACCTTTAGGCCAATCAATAGAATCAGCAATGAAAGAACTCGTCACTAGTGGCCTTATCACTCCAAGGGAAGCAAGATTTTGGGATCCTAAGGTAAAACCACCATGGTGGAATGACGCTGATTATTTCTACTTCCATAACAACAAAGGTCATAAAACTAATGATTGTATGGAGTTGAAACATGTGATACAAGATTTGATTGACAACAATAAAGGATATGTGGAAGCACCACAAAACAACAACGACCACTTGGCTTTCAAAGACCCTTTGCCAAACTATGACAAAGGAGAATCATCATCTTCATACAACAAAGGGAAGAATGTCAACCATGTCTTTGACACCAACATCCTTTTCCTATCTGTAATAGAGAGTGATCACATAGTCGATCACAACATTGATGAACCCAAACTCAACAACACTACTCCATCGGAATTGCTCCCAACCATATCCAACTCTGATAATCAAATCAATGGCATAAAAATCAGAGAACATCAAGAGCATCAACTAGTAAATGTAACAACTAGGGGGCAAGCCAAGGTCATGTTAAAAGGAATTGGGTCTACACACGCAGTTCCACCTCCATCTCACTATAATATCATTGATCAACTGCAAAGGATTCCTGCTTAGATATCGATACTAGAGCTCCTTAAAATATCACCATCACATAAGGAGGTTCTCAAACAAGCTTTAGTTTCCACTACGGTACCAAAGAATCTAGATTTATGCCAATTTCAAGCTATGGTGGGACATTTGACTACCCCACATTGTCTATCATTCTCCGAACAGGATGATATCTCGCTAAACCATCCACATAATACTACACTCCATATTGAGGTCTTAATCCACAATCACCATGTCAAGAGAGTCTTAATAGATGGGCGAGCTAGTCTGAATATTTGCACTCTCAAGTTAATCCATGCACTAGGATATTCAGATGATGCTATTGATTCTCACAGAAAAATGACTATCAAAGCATATGATGAAGAAGAGAGATCGTTTAAGGCCTTGATTGTGCTACCCATAAAAGTGGGGCCCATGATGAAATATATTGCATGTCAAGTGTTGGAGAAGGAATTAACATACAACATTCTCTTGGGCCGACCATGAATCCATGAAATGCAAGCTGTCCCTTCGACATACCATCAATGTTTGAAATTTCCTGTAAATGGACAAGAGGTGACTATATCTATTGATTACAATCACCCTCAACATTGTGACACCCTTAGGATCTCTCAAGATACCTTCATACCACATAACAGAGAAGCATCATCATCCAAAGACGAACAACATCCAAGCATCACTACTAAATGGGTAGAAAAGAAGGGTAAAGAAAAAGAGACAAGTCTTGTTGAAATTCAATCAACAGATAAACCCGATCAACAAAATTCTTTATCACACAATATCCAAGAGAAATTCCAACTGAAGGATAAAGGAATGGGAACATATTCTATAGAGCAATCACTTAACCTATCACAGTTAATGCCATCTCCTAGAACCTATGGTCAACCGTCTATGATCAAATCACCAAAATCATTACCAGTTACAGCTCTAGATGAAAGGTTTGTCAGAAAGGGTACAATAGAGAATGAAACAGACAATAAAGCAATCTTGGATTGGCTATACAAAGATGAGGTCCCTTCTACATCAGATATCAGTATCAAAAATGTCGCCATCAACAATGAAAAATATGGGAAAGGAAAGGCTATTTTAGAAAAAATGGGATATGGAGGACAAGGACCCATTGGATTAATAAAGGATGGAATCATAGAACCTATTACACCCCTCACTCTCCACACAAAAGAAAAGCCAGGACTAGGATATTCTCAGGAAGAGATATAGGAACTCGAGAAGAAGGTTGTAGAAAGAATTCTTCAACTAAGAAATTGCTCTGAAACCGATTGCAATGAGTATGAATGGGATTCATTATTTGATGTATCTTTTATATATATTCATATTGATGTCATCCAACAATATACACCCACACGTGAGGAGGGCCAAGGCTCTGGGTCTTGACCAATCATGGGAGAGTCACTAAATATTGATGATTCAAGTGGGGACAAATAGACCTCGAGCAAACTAGACAATCTAGAAGAAAGTACCATCATGGACCTCGATATTCCAATGAATGACTATGATGAGATGGCTGTCCACACCCTTACATCCATCGCCTTACAAGAATCTGATAACCTCATGCCATTAATCCATCCTTAACTCATTGACTGGGAATCTATCGAACCTTTAAATATACCAATATTTACAAATGATGATGCCGTCATAAAATTCCTATGTCATGTTGAACTTGGTACAACTTCTATCTATAATACTCATAACAACACAACTCAGCAGGAGGGTGTCAAATCTTCCAGTTGCAAAAATGACAACAGGGAAAATAGATCTAATGGTGAAAACCATTCTATGGCAGCATTAGATTTGAAAAAAGTAAAAATAAAGAACGCATCTAATAGTGAAAACCTTTATGAGGCACTGAAAGATGGAAGATTTGACACTCTTCCGGAACACTATCATGAAAGATCATCAGTCCTAGTGGAACCAACACAGCCTATGAATATTGGCACTGAAGACAAGGCCAAAATCCTACATCTGGCGGAATCCATGACAGAAAAAGAAAGACCGACATTCATCCAATTCTTTAAAGAAAGAAGCATCAAATTCACGTGGTCATATTTTGATATGCTAGGTTTAGACTCAAATCTACTTATGCATCACTTGTCTTTGCCCACAGGAATCAAGCCTGTCAAGCAAAAATAAAGAAAAATGCATCCTCACATCACATTAATGGTCAAAACGGAGCTAAAGAAATTATTGGATGCTGAATTCATATGGCCTATAGATTATGTCGAATGGATATCAAATCGTGTGCTTGTTTCCAAGCCAGACAATAGTATCCGAATATGTACGGATTTTAGGGACCTAAATAAAGCATGTCCGAAGCATTATTTTCCACTTTCAAACATTGACATCATCGTGGACTTAACAACTGGACATGCCATGTTGTCAATCATGGACGATTTCTTAGGATACAATCAAATAAAAATAGGTCTAGAAGATCAGGAAAAGACAACTTTCACATGTCCATGGGGGACCTTCTGCTGGAACGTCATGCCATTTGGTCTAAAGAATGCAGGAGCTACTTATCAAAGAGCTATGATGACAATTTTCCATGATATGATGTACACCTACATGGAAGATTACGTGGATGACATCTTGGAAAAATATACTACTAGGGGAGGACATCTACATATCCTAGACAAAATCTTCACAAGAATGGAGAAATTCAATGTTAGGTTAAACCCTAAGAAGTGTGTCTTCGGGGTCACATCAGCAAAGTTGCTAGGGTACATTGTATCAAAAAAGGGCATCAAAGTGGATCCAGAAAAAGTCAAAGCTATAATGGAGATGCCACCTCCTAAGAATATAAGTCAACTCTGATCATTGTAGGGAAGGCTCCAATCAATCAGAAGATTCATCTCTTAGCTAGCTAATAAAAGTCATCCTTTCAATCATTTATTGCATAAGAATATAGTTTTCAAGTGGGACGAAGGGTGTGAAGCAAAATTCAAACAAATCAAGCAATATCTAATGACACCACACATTTTCATACCACTAGCAGAAGGAATGCCTCTCATTTTGTACATTGCCACGACAGATATCTCTTTGGGGGCATTATTAGCACAAGAGGACTATGAAGGAGAAGAGCACGCCATCTACTACATCAGTAGAACTTTAAATGGCTATGAAATAAACTATAAATTCATAGAGAAGTCTTGCTTAGTAGTGGTGTTTGCTACTCAATAGCTGAGACAGTACATGCTAACTCATACAATCAGGTTAATTGCAAAGATCAACCCTTTGAAGTATCTACTAAGTAAAGCTGCCTTAACAGGTAGACTGGTGAAATGGGTCATGCTCCTAAGTGAATTTGACATTCAATATATTGAGAGAAAGGAAATCAAGGGACAAGCAATCGTTGAACAGCTAGTTGAAGCTCCTCTACCAGATGATCGCCCAATGTCAATGGAGTTTCCAGATGTGGACATTATGATAGTAATGCCCCACCAATGGATACTATATTTTGATTGATCAAATACACAATGAGGATCAAGAGCAGGGATCTTATTCATTTCTCCCCAAGGACACACAATTCCAAAATCATAGAGACTCACATTTCATTGGACAAATAATGTGGCAGAATATGAAGCATTGATTATTGGGGTCAAAATAGCAATTCAGTGGAATATCAAGGACTTATAGGTATATGGGGACTCTCAACTAGTCATTTATCAAGTTAATGACAAGTATCAGACAAAAGATGAAAAGTTAATGCCCTACAAGCAAAAAATAGTTTATCTTAATAGTCTTTTGTCAATATCAAGTTTGATCAAATTCCAAGAGCTGAAAACAAAGCTGCAGACGCCATGGCTACAATTGCTTCACTACTACAATTGCCTGAGAAACGTGTTTGTTATGATTTTATTGTAGAACAAGTATCATGTCCTTCCTATTACAATCCAGAATCTGCTACCATCTGCCATATTGAAACCACTGAAACCTCCATGTATGAAACAATTTATGCCTATCTGAAAAATGATGTCCTTCCTCCTGATTTATCTCGGAACCAAAAAAGAAACTTCATCCGCCAATCCGCAAGACATACTTTGATAGTTGAAATACTTTATCATCAAGGTCTTGATTGTACTTTACTCTGATGTCTAGAGCACAACGAGTTTGAAAAGGCCCTACGAGAGGTTCACGAGGGTATTTGTAGCACTCACTCGAGTGGAATAACTCTAGCTAAGAAACTCCTCCGTTTGGGATATTATTGGCCATGCATGGAGAAGGAATCCTATCGATTTGTCAAGAAATGCCAAAAGTGTCAAATTCACAGCAATTTGATTCATGCACCAGCACAAGAACTACATCCCTTTACATCAACATGGCCTTTTTGTCAATGGGGCCTAGATCTGGTAGGAAAAGTCAATCCATCTTCATCTAAGGGACACAAGTTCATTATAATAGCTATAGAATATTTCACTAAATGGATTGAAGCAGTACCTCTTACTACCATCACTGGTAAGTAGATCTCCTCTTTCATTTTGAACTACATCATATGTCGGTATGGTATCCCTCAATCCATTATCACTGATAATGGATGACCATTCAAGAATCAAGATGTCAAAGAACTATGTGATAAGTTTCATATCCAACATCGGTTTTCAACACCGTACTATCCTCAAGGGAATGGCCAAGCAGAGGCCTCAAACAAAACAATACTCAAAATTCTCAAAAAGACGGTTAACGACAACTCCGATCATTGCAAGGAAGGCTCCAATCAATCAGAAGATTCATCTCTCAACTAGCCGATAAAAGTCATCCTTTCAATCATCTATTGCATAAGAATATAGTTTTCAAGTGGGACGAAGGGTGTGAAGCAACATTCAAACAAATGAAGGAATATCTAATGTCACCACCCATTCTCATACCACCAGCAGAAGGAAGGCCTCTCATTTTGTACATTGCCATGAAAAAAATATCTCTTTGGGGGCATTATTAGCACAAGAGGACTATGAAGGAAAAGAGCACGCCATCTACTACATCAGTATAGCTTTAAATGGCTATGAAATAAACTATACATTCATAGAGAAGACTTGCTTAGCAATGGTTTATGCTACTGAAGAGCTCAGACACTACATGCTGACTCATACAATTAGGTTAATTGCAAAGATCGACCATTTGAAGTATCTACTAAGTAAAGTTGCCTTAACAGGTAGACTGGCGAAATGGGTCATGCTCCTAAGTGAATTCGACATTCAATATATCAACAGAAAGGAAATCAAGGGACAAGAAATTGCTGAACAGCGAGCTGAAGCTCCTCTACTAGATGATTGCCCAATGTCAATGGAGTTTCCAGATGCAGACATTATGATGGCAATGCCCCACCAATGGATACTATATTTTGATGGATCGTATACACAACGAGGATCGGGAACAGGGATCTTGTTCATTTCTCCCCAAGGACACGCAATTCTAAAATTATATAGACTCACATTTCAGTGTACAAAGAATGTGGCAGAATATGAAGCATTGATTATTGGGGTCAAAACAACAATTCAATGGAATATCAAGGACTTACAGGTATATGGGGACTCTCAACTATTCATTTATCAAATGAACGATGAGTATCAGACAAAAGATGAAAAGTTAATGCCCTACAAGCAACAAATAGATTATCTGAAATAGTGTTTTGTCAATATCAAGTTTGGCCAAATTCCAAGAGCTGAAAAAAAAGCTGCAGACGCCATGGCTACAATTGCTTCACTACTACAATTGCTTGAGAAACGTGTTTTTTTATGAGTTTATGGTAGAACAAGTATCATGTCCTTTCCATTACAATCCAGAATCCACTACCATCTACCATATCAAAACCACTGAAACCTTAATCTATGAAACAATTTATGCCTATCTAAAAAATGATGTCCTTCCTCCTGATTTATCCTAGAACCAAAAAAGAAACTTCATCTGCCAATCTACAAGACATACTTTGATAGCTGACATACTTTATCATCGAGGTCTTCATGGTACTTTACTCTGATGTCTAGAACACAATGAGTCTGAAAAGCCCCTACAAGAGGTTCATGAGGGTATTTGTGGCACTCACTCGAGTGGAATAACTCTAGCTAAGAAACTCCTCCGTTTGGGATATTATTGGCCATGCATGGAGAAGGAATCCTATCTATTTGTCAAGAAATGCCAAAAGTGTCAAATTCACAACAATTTGATTCATGCACCAGCATAGGAACTACATCAACATGGCCTTTTTGTCACTGGGGCCTAGATCTGGTAGGAAAAATCAATCCATCTTCATCTAAGGCACACAAGTTCATTATAATAGCTATAGAATATTTCACTAAATGGATTGAAGCAGTACCACTTACTACCATCAATAGGAAGTAGATCTCCTCTTTCATTTTGAACTACATCATATGTCAGTATGGAATCCCTCAATCCATTATCACTAATAATGGACGACCATTCAAGAATCAAGATGTCAAAGAACTATGTGATAAGTTTCATATCCAACATCAGTTTTCAAGACCGTACTATCCTCAAGGGAATGGCCAAGCAGAGGCCTCAAACAAAACAATACTCAAAATTCTCAAAAAGACAGTTAACGACAACTCCGATCATTGAAAATCTAGCAAATAGGCATCTTGACAACACAAAATACAAAAAAATAATAATAAAAATACAAAAAGAAAACAAAAAGGAGAAAAATGAAAACAAAAAAAAAAAACACAAAGAGTGTAATCAAAGCATAAGCATATGGTGAAAACCTGGAAACAGGCGTCGTATGTGATTCTAAGATCAAGCTTTCCCATCTACTTTGATGTATATCAGGATCATTAGTCTGGCAGTCTGTACCATTTCATATCATGTCAGTCATCTTGACGCTTTCAATTGATTACTGTGTTGAATTGATTCAATTCGTTTAGTCATTGATATAATGTCGTATTAAGAAGTGTTTTGATCTTATTCACATATTCACACTTACAGTTTGGCACCCACATATGCTTGAATCTCCTAGTCCATGGGTCACACTTCTGAAAATTATTTCCTTGATGAAAACCTGGAAAACAAGCATCTTGACAACACAAAATACAAAAAAATAATAATAAAAGTAGAAAAAGAAAAAAGAAAAAAGGAGAAAAATGAGAAAATACCAAAAAAAAAACCACGAAGAGTGTAATCAAAGCATATGGTGAAAACCTGGAAACAGGCGTCATATGTGATTCTAAGATCAAGCTTTCCCATCTATTTTGATGTATATCAGGATCATTAGTCTGGTAGTCTATACCATTTCATATCATGTCAGTCATCTTGCCATATTTGCATCTATATCAAAAATCATTTTCAAATAGTCATATATCACTCTCAAGCTTGGGGGAAACATCTGGATATCACTAGGGGCAACAAACACATCAATTTCACCAAAGGACGTCCAACAGTATAGCAGGAAAATGGAAACAATGATCAAAGCGAAACATCAATCATCATCAAAAGGGTATCAATCATACGTATCATTATAAAAAAAAATCCAAAAAAAAATAACATGTCGAAAAGCTAAGTCTGAAATCTTGGAAAGCCAAAAACATAGGTCTGTGCCAGTCGAACTACGTGGTCTCTATGTGTGTAACATAGGCAAGGCTAATCTTTGATCAGCCCCTAAGACCCCTAAGATAAGTTACTAGGTTAGGTATTTTGTCAAAAATCTCAAAAATCCAAAAACATCACAAAATCAGGATGGATGATCAAAAATCTGAATAATTAATGGAACACTTTAATGTCAACAATGAATAAATTATACTTTTGATTCTCATTTCTTTGGGGTTACTCAATGATGTGTTGAACTAGAGGAAATAAGGAAGAAGAATGATGTTTTATTATCTGTTATCTGTAAGTTAATCATATAAATGTATGAATTATCGGGGGATGTGCTATGCAAATGTATCACCGATAACAATCAAAATTCACACATTAAAATGATTAATCACTGCTTGTTTACGCAATGAATGCTCAGGTCATCTCGGTTCAATTATACCTCGATGCTTGTGCTTGCTTGTAATATCAAAAATCATGAAAGTAGTACTCAGGTCGTCATTGGTCTAACAAAACCATTTATGCTTGTATTCGCTTTCAACATTCAATAAAGCTCTATGATGACAAAAAACCACAAGATATTGTTAAAATGACAATTGTTTTGCATATAGTTGCATGTTAGAATTCAATTGCATTCATGCATTCAATTGATTTCTGTTGGATTTAGTTATTAAACAGTTTAAAATAATTAAGTAAGTTTATTGGATTGTTTTAAATTAAATTAAATCATAAGGAATTTATTGGAAATTGAAATATTATTTCAAAGTCAAAATTAGGGTTTTCCAAAATGGGAAATGAAATTAATATCTAAATTTAAGTTTTGCATTAGGTTATTTTTGGTGTTTTGAGGAAATGATGTTTTTAAAAGATTAGGGCAGAAAAGTTTGGGGATTCTTTTATTTTCTTTTTTTCAGAGGCATGAAATTTTTGGGAGAAAGTTTGCACATGAAAGGATTTGAAGTATTTTTTGTTGGAGAATTGAATTGAAAGGAGAGAAATTTTGTTGAAGAAGGTGGAGCTATTGGATCAAGGCTAGCTGGAATTCATTGCATTGTTGAAGAGGAGTTGTGAGGACCTTACGGGAGGCTCTACATCAAGAATCTTTGTTATTTCTTGTGGCTTCAAATACATGGTTTTTCTCTTATTCTATGATTGATTGTTCTTAGTTTATCTATTTTTCTAATTGATTGAAATTGCAAATTTGTGATATATTTAAGACCCTAGATTGAACTTCAACATTTAGGATTCAGATTTGTATTTTCAAACACAAACCCTCTTTAGAAAATTCTGTTGAAAAGCTCAAGAACAATTTATTTATTTTCTTTTGTTTAAATTGTTTGAAACATGATAGAATGGTTTCTTTTGAATTCAGATTTTAATCTCTTGATCATAAGATGTTCTATTATTGTCAAATTTTTATTACTGGTTTTTAAATTTATTTCTTTCAATTTTACCAGTAATAGTGTTCAAAACAAAAAAAATATAAATGTAAATATACATTACATGTATCATATTTTCAAATATGATACACATAATATATATTTACAAATATATGGTCTTTTAAATTCAAGCTTTTGCTTTTTGAATTTTTTAGAAATGTCGTCGTACGACGAATGCCTGAATATCATACCTGCGCATACGAAACTGTTGTGTTTGTTATTTTTTTGATAAAAAAATATATATGTAAGTGTGGGGGAGGTTCGGCCCCCCCACTATCCTTTTCGTGTGAGGATGCAGTGCACCCACCACTTGGGGGGATGCACTGTTCCATGGGGACTACGACCTCCCCTTTTCTTTGCAGCCAGTCATTGTACATAGTATAGGCGGCGCAAGCTAAGCGCAGGGGTATGGGGTACCATCCGCCAGACAAGTACCGTCCGGCCTTGTCGCGACTGTATTTTTTTTTCTTTTTTTGGTTTTCGTTTATTTTATTTAATTTTTTATTTAATTTTTATTTTTATTTTTTATTTTATTTTATTTTTGTTTATTTTTATTTTATTTTATTTTCTTATTTTATATTTTTGTAATTATTTTGTTTACATATATATTTAACTTTATTTAAAGTTTCTTTGTATAGTTTATTGTGTTGGATTAAAATGAGTATATTGGTTCTTTTTAATATTGAATTTTTAATATTTAATATAAGGTGTTTTCATTTGTAAAGTTTCATATATAATACCATTTTTAAACATAGGAGTATGCAACGACTTTGACAAGTAATTTTAGTTGAATTTAGTGTTGCAGTTGACTAGATTAAGTTGTGAAAATTATTTATTTAATGGAAAATTTATTGTTCAATGTAAATTCTAGAATGATGTTGTTCTAATTCCTGTGAGAAGCATTAGTTAGGAATATGGATTTAGGATATCCAAAACTAGTAGTTTTTTCATTAACAGTGCATGGTATTATTATATTCTCTTTTTATTGATTACTTTGGGAATGGGTATTTGAGTTTTAGATTGTAAAGTCTTCCAGAGGGTGTGGGTCATTCCCTTGATTAATTGTTGTTTGTCTTTCCCTTGGGTAATGTTACTAGTGTTTTGATTCCTCCCTGTGTTGGGAGTGGACTTCTTTATTGTTGCCTCCTAGAATAGGAGAGATTGCATTGTTCAGTTCTATAGCACCTGAGTTACCCTTGGAGTCTAGATTTGAGTAGCGTGTTATCCATTAGAAGAGTGGCTTTTGTTAGGGGCCGGAGCCCAAAGAGGTAAACCAGGTAACCTTCAGAAGTGATTTTAACAACTGAAAACTAAAGTAAATGTACTTAGATGACTAGGATGTAGTTCACATTAACCAAGATAAATTAACCTCACTCATTGACACAAGGGTTTGTTTAGACTTGGGCTAAGTGAGAAGGCCTGGAATGGCAAGATCAACTATCTTGTCCTTATGAGAGGTAGTTGATTCTGCTTGAGTGAGTATGAGTGTCGGGATTTGGTTGAGGCCATCAGGATTACCAGAGCCTATGAAGACTGCCCAGAGGAGAACTCATGACAAACCTTGTGATGACACTCTGTCTAGGATAACACTGTGTTATGTTGTGTGTATGGTTTCTTTAGCACACTTGATTATAATGTCTGGAAGCAATGTAACCATGATTAGTGTTAGACTTATATTGTGCATATGTGTGGTTGAGTTAGTTGGTGTCAGTATGAGTCTACCTTTGGTTAGAGGTGGTAGATTTCTTGTCCATGTTACTTTGTTACTATCTCCTAGCATGGTGGGTGGGCCTTCGGGTACCACTAGGTTGGGTGGAATATGCACAAAAACTGTTGGGTCCCCCTTGATCGTTAGTGCTTAGTGGCGAGACATCCAGATGGATAGCTCGCAGATCTTACTTTTATTTCTTGTACTTTGTATTTCATTTTGTAATGATATTGATTTACCCCTCTTGTGTTATGAGGTGGACATTGTAATTATCATGCTTATGTATTTTGACTCATTCTGGAAATGAGGATTGTAATCTGGAAATCGTTTATGTAATAGATTTACGTAATGGATGCTTTATTCATATCTTGTATCTTCTTATGTTAGTTGAATGTTATTACTTGAGTTATTTAATTGCATTGTAATTTAGATGATGTATGTTAATGGGGATTTAAGTAATCTCAGTTATGTAACCCTAGGGGATGTTGTCAATTATTGTTGAACATGTATGTTTAATTCACCTTTAAAAAATAAAATTAGTACACTTTTATAGTGAATTGAAACTTCCTCTAGGGTTGCGTGGCGGGGAATTACACACAACTATCTTGTCCTTATGAGAGGTAGTTGATTCCACTTGAGTGAGTATGAGTGCCGGGATTCGGTTGAGGCCACCAGGATTACCAGAGCCAATGAAGAATGCCCAGAGGAGACCTCATGACAAACCTTGCAATGACACTCTATCTAGGATAACACTGTGTTATGTTGTGTGTATGGTTTCTTTAGCACACTTGATTATAATATGTCTGGAAGCAACGTAACCATGATTAGTGTTAGACTTATATTGTGCATATGTGTGGTTGAGTTACTTGGTGTCAGTATGAGTTTTCCTTTGGTTAGAGGTCGTAGATTTCTCATCCATGTTACTTTGTTACTATCTCCTAGCATGGGGGGTGGGCCTTCGGCTACCACTAGGTTGGGTGGAACATGCACCAAAACCGTTGGGTCCCCCTTGATCATCAATGCTTAGTGGTGAGACATCCAGATGGATAGCTCGCAGATCTTACTTTTAGTTCTTGTACTTTGTATTTCATTTTGTAATGATATTGGTTTACCCCTCATGTGTTATGAGGTGGACCTTGTAATTATCATGCTTATGTATTTTGACTCATTCTGGAAATGAGGACTGTAATCTGGAAATGGTTTATGTAATATATTTATGTAATGGATGCTTTATTCATATCTTGTATCTTCTTATGTTAGTTGAATGTTATTACTTGAGTTATTTAATTGCATTGTAATTTAGATGATGTATGTTAATGGGGATTTAAGTAATCTCAGTTATGTAACCCTAGGGGATGTTGTCAATTATTGTTGAACATGTATGTTTAATTCACCTTTAAAAAAAAAAATTGGTACGCTTTTATAGTGAATTGAAACTTCCTCTAGGGTTGCGTGGTGGGGCATTACACACAACTATCTTGTCCCTATGAGAGGTAGTTGATTCCGCTTGAGTGAGTATGAGTGCCAGATTCGGTTGAAGCCACCAGGATTACTGGAGCCTATGAAGAATGCCCAGAGGAGACCTCATGACAAACCTTGTGATGACACTCTGTCTAGGATAACACTATGTTATGTTGTGTGTATGGTTTCTTTAGCACACTTGATTATAATATGTCTGGAAGCAACGTAACCATGATTAGTGTTAGACTTATATTGTGCATATGTGTGGTTGAGTTACTTGGTGTCAGTATGAGTTTTCCTTTGGTTAGAGGTGGTAGATTTCTCATCCATGTTACTTTGTTACTATCTCCTAGCATGGGGGGTGGGCCTTCGGGTACCACTAGGTTGGGTGGAACATGCACCAAAACCGTTGGGTCCCCCTTGATCATCAGTGCTTAGTGGCGAGACATCCAGATGGACAACTCGCAGATCTTACTTTTAGTTCTTGTACTTTGTATTTCATTTTGTAATGATATTAGTTTACCCCTCATGTGTTATGAGGTGGACCTTGTAATTATCATGCTTATGTATTTTGACTCATTCTAGAAAATGAGGATTGTAATCTGGAAATGGTTTATGTAATATATTTATGTAATGGATGCTTTATTCATATCTTGTATCTTCTTATGTTAGTTGAATGTTATTACTTGAGTTATTTAATTGCATTGTAATTTAGATGATGTATGTTAATGGGGATTTAAGTAATCTCAGTTATGTAACCCTAGGGGATGTTGTCAATTATTGTTGAACATGTATGTTTAATTCAACTTTAAAAAAAAAAATTGGTACGCTTTTATAGTGAATTGAAACTTCCTCTAGGGTTGCATGGCAGGGCATTACACACAACTATCTTGTCCCTGTGAGAGGTAGTCGATTCCGCTTGAGTGAGTATGAGTGCCAGGATTTGGTTGAGGCCACAAGGATTACTGGAGCCTATGAAGAATGCCCATAGGAGACCTCATGACAAACCTTGCGATGACACTCTGTCTAGGATAACACTATGTTATGTTGTGTGTATGGTTTCTTTAGCACACTTGATTATAATATGTCTGGAAGCAACGTAACCATGATTAGTGTTAGACTTATATTGTGCATATGTGTGGTTGAGTTACTTGGTGTCAGTATGAGTTTTCCTTTGGTTAGAGGTCGTAGATTTCTCATCCATGTTACTTTGTTACTATCTCCTAGCATGGGGGGTGGGCCTTCGGGTACCACTAGGTTGGGTGGAACATGCACCAAAACCGTTGGGTCCCCCTTGATCATCAGTGCTTAGTGGCGAGACATCCAGATGGACAACTCGCAGATCTTACTTTTAGTTCTTGTACTTTGTATTTCATTTTATAATGATATTGGTTTACCCCTCATGTGTTATGAGGTGGACCTTGTAATTATCATGCTTATGTATTTTGACTCATTCTGGAAATGAGGATTGTAATCTGGAAATGGTTTATGTAATATATTTATGTAATGGATGCTTTATTCATATTCATCTTCATGTTTATCCATTAGAAGAGTGGCTTTTGTTAGGGGCCGGAGCCCAAAGAGGTATGTATGTTAACCTTCAGAAGTGATTTTAACAACTGAAAACTAAAGTAATGTACTTAGATGACTAGGATGTAGTTCACATTAACCACCTAAATTAACCTCACTCATACGCACAAGGGTTTGTTTAGACTTTCCTCTAGTGGTTGCATGGCGGGGCATTAAGATCAACTATCTTGTCCTTATGAGAGGTAGTTGATTCCGCTTGAGTGAGTATGAGTGTCGGGATTCGGTTGAGGCCACAGGATTACTGGAGCCTATGAAGAATGCCCAGAGGAGACTCATGACAAACCTTGTGATGACACTCTGTCTAGGATAACACTGTGTTATGTTGTGTGTATGGTTTCTTTAGCACACTTGATTATAATATGTCTGGAAGCAACGTAACCATGATTAGTGTTAGACTTATATTGTGCATATGTGTGGTTGAGTTAGTTGGTGTCAGTATGAGTCTTTCCTTTGGTTAGAGGTGGTAGATTTCTCATCCATGTTACTTTGTTACTATCTCCTAGCATGGGGGTGGGCCTTCGGGTACCACTAGGTTGGGTGGAACATGCACCAAAACCGTTGGGTCCCCCTTGATCATCAGTGCTTAGTGGTGAGACATCCAGATGGACAACTTGCAGATATTACTTTTAGTTCTTGTACTTTGTATTTCATTTTGTAATGATATTGGTTTACCCCTCATGTGTTATGAGGTGGACCTTGTAATTATCATGCTTATGTATTTTGACTCATTTTGGAAATGAGGATTGTAATCTGGAAATGGTTTATGTAATATATTTATGTAATGGATGCTTTATTCATATCTTGTATCTTCTTATGTTAGTTGAATGTTATTACTTGAGTTATTTAATTGCATTGTAATTTAGATGATGTATGTTAATGGGGATTTAAGTAATCTCAGTTATGTAACCCTAGGGGATGTTGTCAATTATTGTTGAACATGTATATTTAATTCACCTTTAAAAAAAAAAATTGGTACGCTTTTATAGTGAATTGAAACTTCCTCTAGGGTTGCGTGGCGGGGCATTACACACAACTATCTTGTCCCTATGAGAGGTAGTTGATTCCGCTTGAGTGAGTATGAGTGCCAGGATTCGGTTGAGGCCACCAGGATTACTGGAGCCTATGAAGAATGCCCAGAGGAGACCTCATGACAAACCTTGCGATGACACTCTGTCTAGGATAACACTGTGTTATGTTGTGTGTATAATTTCTTTAGCACACTTGATTATAATATGTTTGGAAGCAACGTAACCATGATTAGTGTTAGACTTATATTGTGCATATGTGTGGTTGAGTTACTTGGTGTCAGTATGAGTTTTCCTTTGGTTAGAGGTGGTAGATTTCTCATCCATGTTACATTGTTACTATCTCCTAGCATGGGGGGTGGGCCTTTGGGTACCACTAGGTTGGGTGGAACATGCACCAAAAATGTTGGGTCCCCCTTGATCATCAGTGCTTAGTGGCGAGACATCCAGATGGACAACTCGCAGATCTTACTTTTAGTTCTTGTACTTTGTATTTCATTTTGTAATGATATTAGTTTACCCCTCATGTGTTATGAGGTGGACCTTGTAATTATCATGCTTATGTATTTTGACTCATTCTGGAAATGAGGATTGTAATCTGGAAATGGTTTATGTAATATATTTATGTAATGGATGCTTTATTCATATCTTGTATCTTCTTATGTTAGTTGAATGTTATTACTTGAGTTATTTAATTGCATTGTAATTTAGATGATGTATGTTAATGGGGATTTAAGTAATCCCAGTTATGTAACCCTAGGGGATGTTGTCAATTATTGTTGAACATGTATGTTTAATTCACCTTTAAAAAAAAAAATTGGTACGCTTTTATAGTGAATTGAAACTTCCTCTAGGGTTGCGTGGCGGTGCATTACACACAACTATCTTATCCCTATGAGAGGTAGTTGATTCCGCTTGAGTGAGTATGAGTGCCAGGATTCGGTTGAGGCTACCAGGATTACTGGAGCCTATGAAGAATGCCCAGAGGAGACCTCATGACAAACCTTGCGATGACACTCTGTCTAGGATAACACTGTGTTATGTTGTGTGTATGGTTTCTTTAGCACACTTGATTATAATATGTCTGGAAGCAACGTAACCATGATTAGTGTTAGACTTATATTGTACATATGTGTGGTTGAGTTACTTGGTGTCAGTATGAGTTTTCCTTTGGTTAGAGGTGGTAGATTTCTCATCCATGTTACTTTGTTACTATCTCCTAGCATGGGGGTGGGCCTTCGGGTACCACTAGGTTGGGTGGAACATGCACCAAAACCGTTGGGTCCCCCTTGATCATCAGTGCTTAGTGGCGAGACATCCAGATGGACAACTCGCAGATCTTACTTTTAGTTCTTGTACTTTGTATTTCATTTTGTAATGATATTGGTTTACCCCTCATGTGTTATGAGGTGGACCTTGTAATTATCATGCTTATGTATTTTGACTCATTCTGGAAATGAGGATTGTAATCTGGAAATGGTTTATGTAATGGATGCTTTATTCATATCTTGTATCTTCTTATGTTAGTTGAATGTTATTACTTAAGATATTTAATTGCATTGTAATTTAGATAATGTATGTTAATGGGGATTTATGTAATCTCAGTTATGTAACCCTAGGGGATGTTGTCAATTATTGTTGAACATATATGTTTAATTCACCTTTTTAATAAAAATTTTGTATGGTTTTATAGTGAATTGAAACTTCCTCTAGGGTTGCGTGGTGGGGCATTACACATGGTATCAAAGCCAAGGTTTAAACACTAGGCACTCTTGGATTATGTTGTACCCATTAAGCTTAGTTGTGTAGGGTTTCCAAGTGTAACTTGTCTAATATCCCTTTTGTGTCTGTGTAGGAGTATGCCTCCTAGACGTAGATGAGGGAGAGGATGTGGACGTGGTCAGGTAGGCGTACCTAAGGGGAGTCAACATGACTCTTTTCCACATGTTACGATCATACCAGATCAGGAGGAACATCAGGCCTCAGAGAATGGCCCAGGGGTTGGTGGATAGCAGGATCCTCCGGGGGTTGAAGCTACACGAAAAGCTTTGGAAGATGCTTTGGCAATTCTAGGTTCGAAGCGGGTAGATGCAGAGGTTAATCTTGGGGTGACAACAGCTCCAGCATAGTCTAAGAGGTTAGCATCTTCTCATATGAGAGATCTAATTCGGTCGCAACCACCACTATTTGATGGAGTAGGTACAGGTTTAAAGGTTGGGACTTGGTTGATAGGCCTTGATCGATGCTTCTCCATGCAGCCCTTTGATAGTAATACTAAAGCGCGGTGCACTATTATTCACCTCTGAGGTTTTGGAGCCACTTGGTGGAAGCTAGAGGAGTAGAAGCTCCATATCGACATGAGTATGGTGTCTTGGGAGATTTTCCTTGACCGGTTCAGAGCCCGCTTTCTCTCTGATCATTGGCGTCAGTGTAGAGGCGATGAGTTCCATGCCTTATGATAGTTGGCCTTGATTGTGGATCAGTACGAGAGGCGATTCTGTGAACTTAAACAGTTCGTTGGGATAGGAGATGATGAGGGGATGCTAGCACAACATTTCATCATGGGCTTAAATGCTCGTATCAGTGGAGGAGTGCAGATTTTCAAACCCAAGTCTATGGAGGTTGCTGTGGAGAAGGCAGGGCTTGTGGAGGAGAACCTGACTATGGCATTGGGAGGTCAGGCAAGTGTTATTATTGGAAGTGGTATAGGAGCAGGGACTAGTGTTCGAGGTGGTCAGTCACAGGGAGTGGTGCCTCCTAAGACTCAGTAGGTATCAGCATAGGGCAGTCATTAGTAATCTTTCCAGGGAAAATGAAAGGGTTTTCAGCAAGGACAGGGTAACAGGAACTGGAGGCACATGAAGTGTTTCAATTCTGAGTAACCCACTCAGAGCTTTCAATCTACCTTTAGAGGCAATGCATAGCATTCTAGTGCACCAGTAGGAGGTAGAGGTCATGGTAAAGGAACAGGTTGTTTCTCTTGTGGTCAACAGGGCCATACTGCTAGGATGTGTCCTAATAAGGGCATGTCATGATTCACTCAGAGACCAGCAGCATTAGAGCCAATAGTGGGAGATGCAGGAAGAGGTCACAGTGTATTCCCAGTGGTTGATAATTGCCAGGCAGAGCACCAGGGTACCATAGTTGAGACTCATGGTATGATATTTGGTAACCCGGTTACTATTCTATTTGATTCAGGAGCATCCGACTCCTTTATTTCTTCATCTATTGTGTCACATTGTAGACTTGGAGCCATAAGGCAAGATGATAGGTGGTAGGTTGAGTTAGCATCAGGTATGAAAGTCGCATCGCATTTTGTAGTACTTGGCTATAGGTTGGAGAGTGGACCACTTCGCACTACCTTAGATCTACGGGTTATACCATTCAGTTCCTATGATGTTGTCATAGGTATGGATTGGCTAGAGGCTCACGGAGCAGTTATTGATTTTCAATGGAAGTTGATTCGGTGCATTAATGCATCTGGAGGTGAGGTTGAGGTTATAGGCATTCAAAGACTGATATCCTTGAGGATTATCTCAGCTATGCAGTTGAGGAGATGTGTTCGACAGGGATGCCAGTTGTTTGCTGTTTCAGTTGACGATTTGGGATTAGGAGACATAGAGGAGAAGGTATCTCTGAGTAGTCATCTCGTACTTCAGGAGTTCTCAGATGTCTTTCTAGAGGACATTCCAGGTATGCCACCGAGGAGAGATATAGATTTTAAAATTGACTTAGTACCTGGATCGGAGCCTATTTCACGAGCTCCCTACCGTATGACTACTCAGGAGTTGAAAGAGCTTTGCTTGTAGTTGGAGGAGTTGTTAGAGAAGGGATTCATTCATCCTAGTGTTTCTCCATGGGGAGCACCTATCATCTTCATGAAGAAGAAGGACGGTTCACTTCGGTTGTGCATTGATTACCAACAGCTAAACAAAGTAATGATCAAGAATCGTTATCCACTTCCCAGAATTGATGACTTGTTCGACCAAGTCAAGGGTGCTACCATCAGCTCCGTATTTTTGATGCAGATATCCATAAGATGACGTTTCAAATGTGGTATGGTCACTATGAGTTTACGATGGTACCGTTCGGATTGACGAATGTGCCATCTGTGTTCATGAGTTTGATGAATGGAGTATTCCGAACATACCTTGATAGGTTTGTTCTGGTGTTTCTTGCTGATATATTGATATATTCCAAGATAGTAGAGGAACATGAGGAGCATTTGCGACAGGTACTTCAGTGTTTACAGGAGAACCAACTTTATGCCAACTTGTCAAAATGCGAGTTCTTCAAGTCTGAGATCATGTATCTTGGTCATGTGATCTCAGGAGAGGGAGTGTTTGTGGATCCTTCAAAGACCCAAGCAATTCTGGATTGGCCTACGCCCATGATTGTGGCAGAGATTCATAGTTTTATGGGGCTTGTAGGATACTATAGGAGGTTTGTATAGAATTTCTCCAGAGTAGGTCATCCTATTACTTCTCTTCAGAGGAAAGGGAAGAGGTTTGATTGGTCAGAGAAGTGTGATTCAGCTTTTCAAGTTCTTAAGGATAAGTTGACTAGTCCACCAATTTTAGCGATACCTGATCCTACAGGAGATTTTATGGTTTGTATAGATGCATCCTTAGAGGGCTTAGGAGAAATCCTAATGCAGGAGGGTCGAGTGATAGCATATGAGTCGCGGAAGCTTAAAGATCATGAACTAAATTATCCCACACATGATCTTGAGTTAGCAGCAGTAGTCCATGCATTGACCAGATGGAGACACTTTTTACTCGAGCAGAGATTTGAGCTTCATAGTGATCACAGGATTCTTCTGTACATTTTCACTCAGCCAAACCTTAACACTAGACAGAGGCTTTGAATGGAGTTCCTTTGTGAGTATGACTTCGAGGTGAAGTATATTCAAGGGAAAGAGAACATCGTAGTTGATGCACTCAGTAGGCATAGGAATGCCATATCTGAGATGACTCTTATGGTAGATTTACGGAGTCAGATTCTTGCTACTCTTCCAGCAGACAGTTGGTATCAGGATGTGAGAGGAGAGATTGAGGCAGGTAGACCTCTTTAGGGCAGGTTCATAGGTTACTCACTTGAGTCAAATGGGTTACTTAGGCATTCTGAGCGTATTTATGTTCCTTCAATAGGTGGCCTTCGCACTTTGGTTTTAACAGAGGCACATCGTGTACCATATTCAGCCCATCCCGAGGTGAAGAAGATGTACGCAAATTTGCGCTAGTTGTATTTCTGGCTAGGGATGAAACATGATATTGTAGATTTTGTAGCTAGATGTTTGGAGTGTCAGCGAGTGAAGGCTAAACACCAGCACCTAGCAGGTCTTCTTCAGCCACACCTTGTACCTGAGTGGAAGTGGGATATTATCTCATTGGATTTAATTGTTGGTTTACCCAACTCCTCGCGACTACATGATGCTATTATGGTGATAGTCGATAGGTTGACGAAGGTAGCACACTTCTCACCTATGCGCTCTACCTATAATGCATCATCAATTGCTAGAGTGTTCATGGACGATATTGTGAGGTTGCACGGTATTCCACGTTGGATTATTTCTGACAGGGATCCAGTGTTTACTTCAACTCTTTGGACGTCATTGCAGCATATAATGGGGACACAGTTGAACTTCAATTCAGTGTATCACCCAGAGATAGATGGACAGACTAAGAGGGTTAATCAAATCCTCGAAGATATGTTATGCATGTATGTCATGGACCAACAGACACGATGGGAGGATTACCTTTATCTAGTGGAGTTTGCTAATAACAATAGTTACTAGAGTTCTATTGGCATGGCACCTTTTCAGGCCTTGTATGGGTGTCCTTGTCGTACACCTCTAAGTTGGGATCGATTAGAGGACAGAGTGTTATTGGGGCCAGAGATGTTGTAGGATATGGAGCAGTAGGTGGATCAGATTAGAGAGCACCTAGTAGTAGCACAGGATAGGCAGAAGAAGTATGAGGATGCGCATAGAGTGGATCATCAGTTTTCTATAGGCGACAGAGTGTTCTTGCGGGTGCATCTATGAAAGAGTCCAATCCATTGTGGAAAGGGTTCTAAGTTGGTGCCTCACTTTGTCGGACCCTTCGAGATACTCGAAAAGATTGGTCCAGTTGCTTACCGTCTTGCTTTGCCACCCAGTCTTGCATGTATTCATGACTTTTTCCATGTTACAGTTCTTTGGCCATATCATCCAGATGTTACTCATCTCCTTGATTGGAATTCTTTATTGGTATAGGACGGGCAGCTGGCTTTGGAGCCCGTGGCCATAATGGAGCACAGAACGCTCACTCTTCGAGGGCGAGATATTGATCAGGTTCGAGTGCAGTGGGATCCCAGGGATGATGCTTCATCCACCTGAGAGGATGCAGTTAGGATGAGGGAGTTATATCCCTACTTGTTTGAAGGCTTCCAGGAGTAAGCCTGGTCTTTGCGAGGGAGAATGTAATACCCCTCCGTTTTGCTTCTCGTTTCATGTTGTTTTATGCTTTGCTTGGGTTGCAGCTACTTTGATACTAGACACATTTTGTTATGATGTTTTGATCGCTACTCTTGAGCGATAACTATTATTGTGTGATGTGATTATCTGATTTTGTTTCACATGCTTTAATGGATTAATGATGTTAGTAGAGTTATCATGAGATTATTTATGTGAGTATTGATTATGATGTTAGTGTTAGTCTTTGATGAGTGTATTGGTGAAGAAGACGGGTTCGCATCACTCGCTTGTGAGTGCCCTGTGAATTCATGATTTCTTCTTCACGGTGTGTATTATATGCTAGATATATTATGTTGCTTACTTGGTTGCAGATTGCAGGTACATGACATCGACTCCACCTGGTTTCACAGGTCTGAGCGTGTCGATCCAACGGTTAAGTTGAATGGGAGATGGTAGCTAGATAACATGTGTCAATTATACACCCTAGCCTTAGTGTGTCGTCAGTCCTGATTATTAAGTCATGTTGTACCTTATTTTATGTTATGTAATTTTTTTGAAAAGTGCTTACTTATTAAATGGTTTTTAGAAAATTACATTGGTTGAAAGTGATGATTGTTTTATATTGTTTTAAAGTTATGCTTATGTGTTATTTAAAATTATTAATCTAAATTAATTAATGTGAAATTATTTAATTAATTAAATTTAATCTCAAAGGATTAGATTTAGTTATTAAATAATTGAAAGTAAATTAATTAAAGTCAAATTATTTAATTAATTAAATTTAAACTCAAGGGATTAGATTTAGTTATTAAATAATTGAAAGTAAATTAATTAAAGTTAAATTATTTAATTAATTAAATTTAACCTCAAGGGATTGGATTTAGTTATTAAACAATTTAAAATAATTAAGTAAGTTTATTGGATTGTTTTAAATTAAGTTCAATCAAAAGGAATTTATTGGAAATTGAAATTTTATTTCAAAGTCAAAATTAGGGTTTTCCAAAATGGGAAATGAAATTAATATCTAAATTTAAGTTTTGCATTGAATGTGAATTAGGGTTGCATTAGGTTATTTTTGGTGTTTTGAGGAAATGATGTTTTAAAAAGATTAGGGTAGAAAACTTTGGGGATTCTTTTCTTTTCTATTTTTCACAGGCATGACATTTTTGGGAGAAAGTTTGCACATGAAAGGATTTGAAGTATTTTCTGTTGGAGAATTGAATTGAAAGGAGAGAAATTTTGTTGAAGAAGGTGGAGCTATTGGATCAAGGCTAGCTAGAATTCATTGCATTGTTGAAGAGGAGTTGTGAGGACCTTAAGGGAGGCTCTACATCAAGAATCTTTGTTATTTCCTATGGCTTCAAATACGAGGTTTTTCTCTTATTCTATGATTGATTGTTCTTAGTTTATATATTTTTCTAATTGATTGAAATTGCAAATTTGTGATATATTTAAAACCGTAGGTTGAACTTCAACATTTAGGATTCAGATTTGTATTTTCAAACACAAACCCTCTTTAGAAAATTCTGTTGAAAAGCTGAAGAACAATTTATTTATTTTCTTTTGTTTAAATTGTTTGAAACATGATAGAATGGTTTCTTTTGAATTCAAATTGTAATCTCTTGATCATAACATGTTCTATTATTGTCAAATTTTTATTACTGGTTTTTAAATTTATTTCTTTCAATTTTACCAGTAATAGTGTTCAAAACAAAAAAAATATAAATGTAAATATACATTACATGTATCATATTTTCAAATATGATACACACAATATATATTTAAAAATATATGGTCTTTTAAATTCAAGCTTTTGCTTTTTGAATTTTTTAGAAATGTCGCCGTACGGTAAATGCCTGAATATCATACCTGCATGTATGAAACTATTGTGTTTGTTATTTTTTTGATAAAAAATAATATATGTAAGTGTGGGGGAGGTTCGGCCCCCCCACTATCCTTTTGGTGTGAGGACGCAGTGCCCACTGGGCAATGCGCCCACCACTTGGGGGGATGCACTATCCCGTGGGGACTGCGGCCTCCCCTTCTCTTTGCAGCCGACCGCTCTACATAGTACAGGCGGCGTAGGCTAAGCACAGGGGTACGGGGTACCGTCCGTCAGACAGGTACCGTCCAGCCCTGTCACTGTGTTTTTTTTTTTTTTCTTAATCCCTTAGGATTAAATTTAATTAATTAAATAATTTAACTTTAATTAATTTACTTTCAATTATTTAATAACTAAATCTAATCCCTTGAGTTTAAATTTAATTAATTAAATAATTTAACTTTAATTAATTTACTTTCAATTATTTAATAACTAAATCTAATCCCTTGAGATTAAATTTAATTAATTAAATAATTTCACATTAATTAATTTACATTAATAATTTTAAATAACATATAAGCATAACTTTAAAACAATATAAAATAATCATCACTTTCAACCAATGTAATTTTCTAAAAACCATTTAATAAGTAGGCACTTTTCAAAAAAATTATATAACATAAAATAAGGTACAACATGACTCAATAATCAGAGCTGATGACACACTAAGGCTAGGGTGTAGACCTGACACATGTTACCTAGCTACTATCTCCCATTCAACTTAATCGTTGGTCGACATGCTTAGACCTATGAAACCAGGTGGAGTTGATGTCATGTACCTGCAACTTGCAACCAAGTAAGCAACATAATATATCCAGCATATAATACACACCATGAAGAAGAAATCACGGATTCGCAGGGCACTTGCAAGTGAGTGATGTGAACCCGTCTTCTTCACCAATACACTCATCAAAGACTGACACTAACGTCATAATCAATACTCATATAAATAATCTCATGATAACTCTACTAACATCATTAATCCATTAAAGCATGTGAAACAAAATCAGATAATCACATCACACAATAATAGTTATCACTCAAGAGTAGCTATCAAAACATCATAACAAAATGTGTCTAGTATCAAAGTAGCTGCAACCCAAGCAAAGCATAAAACAACATGAAACGAGAAGCAAAACGGAGGGGTATTACAAGTAGTACTTAGGTCATCATTGGTCTAACATAACCATTTATGCTTGTATTCACTTTCAACATTCAATAAAGCTCTATGATGACAAAAAACCACAAGATATTGTTAAAATGACAATTGTTTTGCATATATTTGCATGTTAGAATTCAATTGCATTCATCATTAATTATCTGTAGAGTATTTTTTGTATAAAGGGTTCCAATAAATGACTATCTAATCCAAAAATCAAACTGAGTAAACTTGACATAAATCCAAAAATCATCAAAAGTATGTAGAAATCATCATCTCATCATTTAATATCATCATTTCATCATTCATACATTTTATCATACATCCAATAAATTATGAATTAAAGTGTGCCATAGGGTACATCATGTTCATATTTTACCATTATTCTCATTACATCATTACATTATCATCTATCCAACATCATATGCATACATCATTTACCATCCATACATTTAACAAATAAAATCATGTCATTATTTCCATTAATTATCATCCATCAGAGATCATTTATCTTAAGATCATCATCATATTACCATAAAAACATTTATCCATCCATCCATACATATTACCACATCATACATCCATATATCATCTATTCTACACATACATTTATCAGCATATCATTACATCATAATAAAATCATCAAATATTGCATACATCACATTACAAATGCATCCATCACATAGAAATCATCATATATAATGCATCTCATATATATATCAAAATTTCAAGTATACAATGAAGTCTGGTCTAAAATTACATCATCAAATAAACTACATCGTAATATACATCATAGAAGCTCACAATAGCATCTACAATCTGCTGCTGCCAGAGCATGCAGGCCCAACAAGACCTGTACCACCACCACCCCCGGAAGAACTAGGATCTCTGGGATCTCTGATTGGAGGCGGTGTAACCCCCTCACTCACTGTTCGTGTATGTGTCCGCCCAGATCTTGATGTGGCATAACTCACTCTATTCTCGGCATGAACTACATCATGATATTGGTCCTTGTAAAACTCTGTGTCTCGGCCAGCCCGCGGAACCTCTCTCATGTAGTCTCCCACGGAGGTGCCATCAGCCACTCTCTGTAAAGTCTCTGCTCTCTCCTGTGCCCTCTCGATGATCTGTCGAGAACTGTCTCGCTCGGCTATCAAGGTATCAACCTATGTCTGCATAGCGGCTAACTGTCCCTATACCTGTGCTAAGGCCTAGGCATGAGTTTGAGCCTATGCCTGCATCTGGGTTTGGGTCTACACAAGCATACCCCGAGCCTATACCAACTGCCCCTACAAAGTCTGGACCTATGCCTGGAGCCTAGATATTTGTCTCTGCTGATCCACTACTGGCACTGTCACCACTCACCTCTTGTGAGGCCTACTAGAAGAAGGAGCACTGATGATGGTTGGCCCTACCCCTCTGTATCCTCCACCACTGCCATCACTGTCATCACTACTGCTACTGTCTTCACTACTGCTCTTTGAGCTACTGCCTGATGAAGAATCATCTCCACCCCCACTACCTGCAAAACCCTCTGCTACATCCTCCTCTATAGGTAAAGGTGTTGGCTCATCAGGAATGGTAATGCGAGGATGGGGGACCAAGGCTAGGAATGCGGCATACTCCTTAGTAACCAGTGCCTCTGCAATATCCCTCCACATGTCCCAGGGAGATGGTTGTAATGTCCTGTATCCCGCTACAATAACATCATATGATAATGTGGGACCCCAATCAAGAATATCCATCCATCTCCGTGCATAATGGGCAACTCCCTATGGCATACATTGTACAATGCCATACTATTGGTACACTCGATGCAGCAAAAATCTCTCTAGAACAAATGGTATGCGGCCGATGAGATACATAGAATCACATAAGAACCGCAACATTGCACCATCCTCATCCCACTCCTCACAGTCAAGGTATGGGCACCAAGTAACTATCTCCGTGTCATCAAATACCTGCCTCCAATGCTCTAACTTACCCATCTGGGCCTGTGTGAATCCACCACTATATCAGAAAACATACGGTCTGCTGGCTGGTTTGTCTGCAATTGGAAATGGCCGACAAATAGCAAAATTCTCCTAGGCCTACACCTGTAACAGGGTCATCCCTGCGGATAAACTATGTGCACCTAGGTACACAACTGGGTGTAGATCATGATAAAGATGCGCTAGCATTCACATCCCCCATGCATTTCTGGTATCATGTACCATCATGCTCTCAAGTGTCCTACCCTAGCCAATGAGGAATCCCTTTGACCTATGATTAGGGCAAAGGAAACCTCCAAAGAATCCAACTAGAACTGCTGGTATTGTGGCATAGGAATCCATGATCCTCCACCATCTAACGCTCGGACCCTCTATGTCCTGATCCTGAAAAACTCTACGGAGGGAATCTCTACTGCTGGTCCCATGGGAATCATAAGTGATGATCTCCCCCATGAACGAAATGTGCAAAATACACCACACATCCTCTGGTGTGACTGTCATCTCACCAGTAGGTAGGTGAAAGGTGTTGTGGTCACTATGCCACCTCTCAGCCAATGCGGTCAATAGACCCCAATTAATCCTAATCTGGGGCATATCCAACAAACTCATTAGACCACACTGACCTATCACCTGAAGCTCATCTGGTGTCAGATGAGGTATCAAGTTTGTCATCTGAGGAAACCTCTCTCACATTTGGAGAGTACCCAGATCCTCCTATCATCATAACAAAAAATCTACAATCAGTGAACTATGTCAGGAAATCAAAAGTCTTTCTACTATCAAGTCTATTCCAAAAGCTTTGGTATGAATTTTCGATCAAAACTCATGGGCGATCATCAACAAACCCCACCTATCACGAGGTTCATCAAACATTATCTAGATATCATCTATAATGAGATTTATCAGATATTGAATCCTTTCCTCATCTATCATGAGGATCATCGAGAATAAGATTTCTTCTCACCTATCATGACAATTAGTCTTATTTTCATCAAATCCAACATAGAGAATATGGATTATCAATCATACCACTCCAAGAATGGACGTGATCCGAGTTGATGAAATCAGGGTTCACTAAGTCAAAAAATTTATAATCTAACATGGAAGTGCTAAAACAGGCTTCCAAAGCACTAAATCCAGAAGCACTACTTTATCAGTTAAAGGCGCTAAATTAGGGACCCAAAGCGCTATTTCAGCACTCTGAAATGCTAAAACAGGCTTCTAAAGCACTAAAAGTCCCAAAGCGCTATGTTTTCACATCAAAGCGCTACAACAGGCTGTCAAAGCGCCGCTTTACCAGAAGCGCTAGAACAAATCTTGAAAGCACTAATCTACCGAATCGAAGTGCTAAGAGTCCCAAAGCACTAAATCCGGCATCAAAGTGCTATTTCTAGACTTCTAAGCGCAAAATCACTGAAAGTGCTACAATACCAACTGGAAGCGCTAGAGTTTTTAACGCAAGCGCTAAAACTCAAAGTGCTAATCTACCTACTGGAAGCGCTACATCGGACTGTAAGCGCTATAGCATGGCTTGAAAGTGCTAAAACTAACCTAGACATGCCTAAGGTCTAAAAAGCATAAAAAATAGAAATACACGAATTACGAGGAGGTCAAGTGGTACATACCAAAGGTCCATACGCGGGCGATCGTTGGTGATGTCGAACATGCTCGAATCAGTGAGTGTGGTAGGGAATCGGCATCTTGCTCCAACTGGTAGAAAAGTCTTTATCATAAAGATTTTTGAATTCAAAAAGCACAAATGACTTGGAAAAAGACCTTTTAGCACTATTTATAGATTTTGAAAGGTATTTTTGGTGGATTTTGTTACATTTTGATTAATTTTATCCATGAAATTAATTAAAACTCATCTGAGGGCTCTATTTCACCATCATTTTATTGGGAGATAAATTATTTCATCATCAAATCTTCATCAGATCATCAAAAAATCATCAAATTTTTAAAAAATTCTAAAAAATCATCACATCATTCATTTATCTCCCGAGGGGGCATATTATCATCAAATCATCTGAAAATCAAATGTTTGGAGCATGTCTGGGGCATACGGAATTATTTTTTATCATCAACATGTTGTTTTGTTCATTTCTATGTATCATATGTATTATGGAAATTTCAGATAATAAAATTTGTATCTTGATGCCATGAAGGAAAGGAAATACTCTATGAATCTTGCACTAAATAAAATGCATGGGATAAAGAAAGGTTTTCTTTTAGGAAATGAAGGAAATATTGTATTAGTTTATTTATGTTATCTTTTGTATTTGAATAAAATAAAATGTTTTATTCTGTTATAAATGGAAAATTTATAATGGATCCATGTTGCAAAATAGGTTCTTATAAATGATATTGCAATTTATATTTATTTAATGTATACAACATTATTCTTAAAAGGAGCTAATTAAAATTTTGTATCTTCCCTTGTACTTGCATAAACAAATAAGTATGTTCAATTAAGATAGCAAGGAAGCTCAAATGCATTCTCAAAACTTATAAAAAATATAAAATGATCATTGTTGAACCTTTCATAAAATGATTAAGATTTCACTCACTTAATCTTGAATTATGATTACAGATTTAAGCAATTTAATAACAAGATATGTAAATCATAATCCATTTATAAGAGGTGAAAAAGAAGATTCCTAAAATAGTTTATGTTAATAAAATTTGCATTATAAATTTGTTATATATAAACATAATATTTTATTTGATGTATTATATGTATTTGAAATATAAATTTCATTTAAAATATATTATTTTTATATACACTATTTATATTAAACATATTATGTATATATCATAAAATATTTTAAAAAATTATATAGAAAATAATATATATGTATACATAGATATAAAAAAAATTATAAATATATTTAAATAAAATTTAATAAAAACTAAAATACATAAAAATATAATAAATAAAGAGGAGGGGTTTTTGGCCCACTATAAACCCCAGCCGTTAAGGCTAAGAATAAAGGGTTGGGGGGTGAGGGGCCATCACCCCCTTCATATAATTTGGGTGTGGCCCCTATGGGGAACCAAAACCCCCATATAGGGGTGCAACCCTACCACAAGGCTAGCAAGCCCTCATTCTTTTTATTATTCACTATTTTGTTTTACTCAAAAAAATATATAAAATAAACCCATTGTGAATGGTGGCATATAGAAGCAAAAAATACAGATACATATTAAACCAAAGCTACTTTTACTCCTTCAATCTATGAAATACAATACTTTGAAATTAATAATAAAAATATATAAATGTGTGAATAAATACTAATGTTTGTGGGTCAAACATCTTTAAATTTTCTCAATATAATTAATAATCTAGGCATTAATAAAAATACAAATACAAATGTATCTAATATATAGACTGCACCACTATACTCTCAATAGCTAGATTGTGGCTCATACTTGTATATAAAGAGAAAAGAGAAGAAGCACAGTCAAATAATGACATAAATTTTATGGGAACAAATGCCTATTGAACCACTTTATAAATCTACATAATGAAAAATTGAAAATATGAATCTATCAATGTTATCAAATTTCCACAATCCATGTTGAAATTTGTTGAGCTAGTTTCTAGATTTGATTGTGTGATATTTTTGCATCAACATTTTGGATCACACTTTGTGATCCATCAATAGGATGATAACAAAGATCTAAGGAGATAAATAGATGGATGCAGATGAAGAAGCAACCTAAAAAGGAAAAGGAGAGGTAGGGAAAGCAAGAGACACACAAATCAAGAAAAGAACAACCATTTAAAATTAAATAAAAACTTAAAATTATAATTAAAAATTAAAAACTCCCAAAAAATAGAATTCAAGTCTTTAAAATCTAGTTTATAATCTTTATAATAATCCAAAGAGATTAATCCACGAGGATTAAAATCTTTATTTTAATTTTAATATTCCAAAATATTATAATATTAATCTACAATAGTAATGGATTATGTAACGCCACTAACCCTAGAGGAAGTTGCAATTTACTAAATAAACGAACTAATTTTTTTTTAAAAGTGTAATAAATAAGAAAGTTCGCTACACGTTGCAACAACCCCTAGGGTCATGAGACTGAGGTTACCTAATAACCCACGATCTACAATCATGAAAAGAAACCACAACATAAAAATACTTATGAAATGAATAACACATACATTCCATACAAGATAAACTCATCAGAGAGAACTAAAGATACCATGAGTTCTCTTTTTACAATAAGATTACAACACTCATTCCCCGAATGAGGTAAATCCAAAAGCATGAATACATATTACAAATTCCACCTCAAGAACAAAGAGGGGTAATAAATAACAAGATTACATAAATGAATAAAGCATACAAAATAACTGGATCTCACGAACTCTTCAACTGGAAACCTCGTCAACACGAACAAGAAGGAAGTCCAACGGAGTAAGGTGCACACCACCCAACCATGTGGAACCCAAAGGTCCACCCCTCATGCTAGGAGATAGTAACAAGGCACCATGACAAGACCAACTACCTCTAGACACAGGCTGGAATCAAACTGATTCAAACTGACACAAAATTAACTCAAGTACAACTCAAGATCAACGCACGTACAAATCAATTACATCACAAGTACACAAAGTATGACTCTAACAGAGTTACATTGCTTCCACGTATGACAGATCAGGTAGGTTAAGAAAACCAAACACAAACCATCCAGTACCCACTACATGGCTACTGTAACATCACTGACATGGATCACATTGCAATAGATGACACTCGAATAAACTCCTTCCCAAGGTTATCCAGTTTACCCTTCACGGCTCTGGCCCCTAATGGAAGACACTTTTCACTTTACAACAAACATTCAAAACAATACCATGGGAGACCCAAGAACAAACAACAGATAAGACGATCACTCCAATACTAGGAGGAAACATAAGTCAAGCCCTTCTCCAAACACTGGAGGAAATAAGCATAACAAAACCACTCCTTACAAGGAGCCACTATTTCTATAAACCTCTCCTTTCACAGGAGGCACAACGCATCCCCGTTCATGGAAACCGGGTAGATCATTGACACAGCCACAAGTACTAATCACGTAACTAACAAAAGGTTGACTTCACAACAACAACTTCCAAACTCAAGGGTTCACTTGAAGACTTACAAACCAAGATACTTAACCCATTACCTCAATCATGAACACAAAGGAATCAATCACACAAGCACTTGCAAAGAATAAACTAATTTTGGATACCTTAAATCCACTTCCTTAATTTAAACCATAAATCTAATGACGCAGTGAAACCAATTAAACAACGCCTCTTCTAGACAAGGAACAATATATATAACCCAAATATTAAATCGCATAATTGCTCTTCCAATAGTAATAAAATCAACATGAACTTCATTCATTCCCGAGACAGGTTGATACATGATATGACAACCCACTTACTTTAACCCCTTTCGTAAGATTTTAACAAACTAAAGACATATTTAACCCAAATGCCAAAAATAAAAATACGAAGGAAGTAATCACTGACACAAATGAAACATCTACCTTTGGATATACTAAATCCATTTTCTTTTCAAAGGATCTCACATACAAATATACTAATTGTCTTCACAGAATAATAAACTATTAAAATCAATTGGTTCAACCATTGTAGCGAAGGAAGAATTCTAACTTAATAACTAACTCAATTCCCTTGACTACTTTAAACCCAACATAATCCTGTGCCTTTTATAGAATTCAATAATTTATAGTTTTAACAATTCTAATCTAATCTTACCTCCTTCAGATACATGCCAAAATTTAACCCCAATATGTAATCCTATAATTACTCTTTCAATAATAAGAGAAACAACATTTTAAACAGGCAATTTTAACCATAACTACATCTTCTTTGAATTTCCTAATTCCACCTTATTCAATTAAAATTCACTAGATTGTTGCCATATTAAATCTGATTTACTAATGTCCTTTTTCAACATAAGGAGAGTTTTAACTAACATTCAATTACTTAATCACTGGTAATTATGAGAATAATTATTTACTTGGTCATTTCAAACATACTCCTTCACATCACCTATTTCTACTTTCCAAAATAGTTCATTTAAACATTAAATAATTTCTCTAATAAATATATTATCTGAAATCAAATAGTTGTCTTTTCCCAAAATAATATTTTAACTCAATTCACTAATATGACTATTGCACCTGATTTATAATTTTCTCATTTAACTCTAAATCAAATAGTTAATTTGAACTGTTGAGCTATTGAACTTAATCTAAGTTTCTCAAATACATTTAATTTCAACATCATTAAAACTATATTTTAATACATATGTATTTAAAAATCTATACACATATATTAAAATAAAAGCCACAACTAAATATTTAAAATTCTAATGGTTCGTCTATTAACCATTTATGTTAACACAATTTATTATTTTCCTACTATATCATCTTAATTCTGTTATCTCTGCTATAACCTAGAATCAATATTTAATTTTCCCTTATTTGCAATCAATAATAATTAAATAGTCTTTACCCCTTCAATTTGAAATAAAACATTTAAGAAAATTATCTACAACTCTTTTGGAATAAATCATCTAGAACTTAATTAATCATGATATAAAAATATATTATCCGTAATCCCGAGGCTAACCTTTTCATACAATATAATCTGAAAAAAATTCCTTAATTAAACTATAACATTATACTATAAATTTTCTCTAAAATTTACCCATGCCAAAAATTATCTCCCCTTGATATATATCTAAACATATAATATTCCTATATTATAAGATATAATATTCAAAATATTATTTAATAATATTTTAATATTATAAAATATGATATTAAAATATTATACTTTAATTTAATCAATATTATCTTTATTTAATTAAAAACCCCAAATGAAATAGGGAAAACTTTTATCATTGATTCTTGTGCCACATTTTAGGGCACCTTATGCCTTGGCCATGCGTTTTATTTTGGTGCAGGGTCGGCGGCGGCGGCGACCATGGAAGAACACAGCCGACCTTGGCCGACTGTGGGTAACACAGTCGGCTCCCCTAAGGGCGCCGACTGTGTTACACACAGCCGCGCCAAGAGTGGCGGCCGGGCGGCGTAGGGAGGTGGGTATGGGGGCTGCGTGGAGGTTCTGCCTCCACAGCCGTCCCCTGTATGGGGGCGGCGGTGGGGGCAGCGCCTCCCACAGTCCCCCCCAATACAAACTAACAAAAAAAAAAACATTAAACCCCTCTTTTAAAACTGCGGTTTTTTCGATTTCGCCCATGGCGAATTTCCAGTATAACCTAAATTTCGAATAACTTATATATAAATATATATTTTATATATATATATGTATATATTTGTATATATGTTAATCATATATGCAAATTTATATATGTATATATAAAGTATATATATAAATAAATAGTTTCAACAAAACAGTCAAATTGAAGAACCAGAAAATACTCAAATCTTTCAAAGATTTTAACAGATAATTTTATTTATTTTTAAATAGATTTCTCAATAGAATTCTCCAATTTTAGCATAGAGAAAAGAAAGAACAAACCACATAAATTCTAACATGGATTTAGTCTTGAAATCAATTAGGGTTTTAAATTCATAATTTCCAAACAACAATTCATATTGTGAATTATTTTCAAAATAATCAAATTTTAACAAGAAGAAAACCTGTTTTCAGAAAGCTTGAGAGATGGCCAAATGGTGCAAGTCTCCTCCTCAGATCCAAGCTCCTTCTCTTTTTCCAGAAGTTTGATAAGATCCACAAAGGTGCCATGATTCCTCTTCACAATCCATTTCCTCCATGCAACTTCAAAAACCCCCAAAACCCTAAATTCTTCCCTTCTCCATCTTTTTCCATTTCTTCATCTCCCCCAAATTTTTCCCAAAAAACCAATTAATAGCCAAAAAGAAAATATCTCCTCAAACCCTAAAGTCAAACTTTTGAAAGTAACCCTATTTTCTAATTTTTGTCTTTTTCTAATTTCCAGAAATAACATTTAAACCTTTTCTTAAATTTTCAATTTAATTCAATTCAAGAAACTTATAATCACTAAAGTGCATAAATACTTCATTTCAACATAGTTAATTTAAGTAATCTAATAAAATAAATCAAATCCAAGATTTTATTATTTTATTAATTACATTAAATTAATCCATAAATAAAATAACATTTTCATAAATTTTCAATTTAATTTAATTTAAGGAAAACTACAATTATCAAGATGCATACATAACTTCTTTTCGACCAAATTAATTTAAATAAATTAATAAAATAAATCAAATCCAAGATTTATTTATTTTATTAATTACATTAAATTAGTCTTTAAATAAAATAACATTTTCCACAATATAATCGGATTAATTAAATTAACAATTTAACCACATAGTAATTTATTTAACTCTTCTAACTTGCAATATAATAAAATCAAAGCAAGAGAACCATAATATGTAATTCAACAACCCAGACCAAAACCTACGACACACACAAGACTAGGGTGATGGCTTGACAGAAGAAACCTAGCTACTATCTCCCAATTAACTGCCGTTGGCAATGGACACGCTCAGACCTGTGAAACCAGGTGGAGTCAGTGTCTTGTACCTATCAACCTGCGAACAATAAAATGTCGTACATGTATATCCGCATCATAGAAAACACACCGTGAAGAGGGAATCACGAAATTGCAGGGCGCTCACAAGCGAGTGATGCAATCCCGTCCCCTTCACCCATACAATGCTACTAACTGACGAATTTTAACATCAATAGTTTAATCCAACATAAACATCATTAATTCAAATATTTGCAATGCTAATCTAAGCATATCATAATGATAACATCTGAATAATATACCACCACATCAAAGTATAACAAGCACATTATTATGCAAAACAAAGATCCATTAAAAATGAGTACCACACTCCAAGCATTAACAGAAACCACAGCACAACCAACCGGACACTGCTGGGTCCAAAAGGCAAAAATGGAGGGGTCTTACGATTAATTTAATATTAATAGTATTCTTTATAATAGAATATTAATAAAAGAGTATAATATTTTATTATAATATGAATATTGTAAAAGAATATTAATCATATATTGTATATTAATTAATCCAAAATATATTCTTGGATTATAAATATTAACCTTTTAATGAAATATATATATATATATATATATATATATATATATATATATATATATATATATATATATATATATATAACATATATATATATATATATGTATATATAGATAGATAGATATAGATATAATCTTATATAAACTTATATAAATATTAATAAAAATATTAGTCTTTTAATTTAATATATAAAGATAATTTTTATTATTAGATTAATTTTATAAAAATATTCGTTTATAAAGAATATTATACATATTATAATCTATATTTTTTTATCTATATATTAATACATAAAGATTAATCTAAAACTAATTATAAAATTAATAAAATATTTATTTAATATTAATACTATTAATGTTGTTTTTTATTATATAATTAGGGAAGGGTCTTGATCCCGTAGGAACAAAATAAGATGAAGCAACAAAGATGAGACAAGCTAGGAAACAAAACCAGCCACACCCAAAAAACATCAACCAAAATAAATATTAATATGCAACCATATGGGGCTTGTAATGCCCCGCCAAGTAACCTTAATGGAAGTTGCAATTAACGTCTTAAGCGAACCAATTTTTTTTTTTTATAAAGTGCATTTAACATACACAGTCACTTACTAATTAACAACAACCTCTAAGGCTACAAGGTTAGGATTACTTAAACCCACACATACATATTACATATAACCATAGCATTATGAGCTGTATGAAATAAACATCATACATCATAAGATTACCACATAACATAATAAGATAAACATCCAAGATACAATCTCATAATCATTAACTTAATCCAATAGTTACATCACTCATTTCAAGAATGAGACAATAGTACATAAGATTACAATTACAGAATTCCACCTCATAAACATAAGAGGGATGAAATAACTTATACCAAATGAAATATTACAAAGCAAGAATAACACAAGAACTCGAGCCGTCCATCTGGATGTCTCGCCACCAAGTACTGAAGATCAATGGGGACCCAATGGTTTTGGTGCATGATCCACCCAACCAAGTGGTACCCAAAGGCCCACCCCCCATGCTAGGAGATAGTAACAAAGTGACATGGACAAAGATCTACAATCCACTAACCAAAGGCAGACTCATACTGACATAACCAAACAAATGTCATAAATAAGTACAAATCCAGTACAACTCAAGTACAACATTCACATCACTGACATAGGTCACATTGCTTCTAGACATAATATTAATCAAGTATGTTCATAGAACCATACACATAAAACAATTAACAACAGTTGTCCTAGATAGAGTGTCATTGCATAGTAGTCATGAGATCTTCTCTAGGAATCCTTCATAGGCTCCAATAATCTTGGTGGCCTCAACTGAATCTCGGCACTCATACTCACTCATGCGGCATCAAATACCTCTCGTACTGACAAGATAAATGACTATGCCATTCCAGGCCTTCTCACTCATCCCAAGTCTAAACGAGCCCTTGTGTCTATGAGTGAGGATTAAATTATCTTGATTAGTGTGAATTGCATCCTAATCATCTAAGTACATTAATTTAATTATCACTTGATTAACTCACTTCTGAAGGTTACCCGATTTACCTCTTCGGACTCCGGCCCCTAAGAAAAGCCACTCTTCTATTCGACAACACACACCCAAACAATCCACCAAGGGAAACACCAGTGCATACCAACTAGGCATCATAATCCGCTCCAAAACAATGAGGAAACAAAAGATAGAACTCACTCCAGACAACTTGGAGGCAACAAACACATAGTCCACTCCTTTCACAGGAGGTACAAAATATCCCCGTTCGTGGAAACCGGGTAAAACTAAAAAGATGCCATGCACTACCCAAGGGAAACAACTAGATGGCATAAATATTCAACAACCCTTATCCTCTAAGTTCTTCTGGAAGACTTATAATTTAGGACTAACACTAAATCCCAAAAACCCACAATGCAACTTGACGACATAGCCACAAAAGCATTCAAGTCAATAATCAAATCTAATATTTGGATTTTCTAAATCCATATTCATTCAATAGGTAATATTAACAAGGTCAAAGACACACTTACAAGGTTAACTCAAATAATCATATACCCATATTTCTATTTCCATTATAGGAAGTCTCAAACAATTTAAACTTCCATCCCCTTATGAATACAAAGAAACTAGAACATTTATGGCAATCACGAGAAAGTTACTATTTTTGGATATTCTAAATCCATATCTCTTTCACATTTCATTCACAATAAATTAATTGCTCTAATTGAAATATAATAAATTAAAATAACTATTTGCCTCATCAATATAAACAACTTCTTAATTTACTTTTAAATCGACACATATCCATGCAAGTAAACTCTTTCCATTTCCTAACCAAATCTTACATCTCATTCAATTTTCTATTTAGCATATGCAATCACTTTAATATAATAAAATATTGTTTCTCTACCCATTTACCCATATTCACTAATCAATCCATTTTAAATCTCTATTCAAAATATATTGCATGCTTCTTATTAAAATAAAATACGATAATGAATTTACACTTAATTTATACATATATATATATATGCTCCATATTATATATACACCAAATATATATATTAATAAATTTAATTATATATATTCTTTAACATTCCGATCACAATGAATTAAATTGCTCTATGGGAATAAATAAAACATAATAAATATTTTCCCTTTTTAATATAATCATTTCCTAAAATTTACTTATAATACAACATAAACTATTGCCATTACTATATTCAATTTCTATGCAAAATCTATATCTTTTCAATTCTCTATTTAAAAACATCAACATCTTAGTGTATAAAAATATATTTTGGTTTAATCTATTTAACCATGCATTCATATTGTTTCCAATTAAATCTCATTAATTAAACAAACATTCAAATATAAATATTCCTACAGTTCTTCAATATATATTTAAATATCCTTTTTCTTAACAATTCGACCATGCAATCAAAATTTATCTTTTAAAATCTCCATGCAAAGCTTAATTACATGCACTGAAATAAATTAGATTAAATACTGATTATACTCCTAATTGAAATAAACATGTTTATATTCATCAATATAATAAGATATCTTCTTCCTTAAATAGTTTACTATGCACTATAATCTTATCTAACCAAACACGTAATTATTCTCATTACCTAAATAACATTCAATTTTAATTATTCCAATCATACAACCTCTTATATATATTTATATATTTAATTATATATATCTTTCAAATATATATATTAAATATATATATTATCTTTTATTATACTAAACAAATTATTTAAACCCAATTTAAATAAATGATATATAAATATATATCATACTATTTACACACTATATTCATTATTCATTTTATTAACTATACACATTTAATCTTTATCAAATTACATTGAAATCAAAAATATCATTAAAATATAGTTATTATTTTATTTTTTTTAAAACCAAAGACTAAACACCAAACCCTAAGAATCCTTAAGGAATGGCGGACGGATTTGACCTAGGTTCACAATCCAAAGCAAAGGTAGACAAGGCCGAATAGAGGTGACGGGAAGGGCGAACGAAACCCTTTAAACGCCATTCCCCTTAAGAAACCGTGGAATCCCAAGGGTTTTTGGGGAGGCAGCTATGCCTTAGCATAGCTGAGCCCCAAACCTTAGGTGCGGCCGTAGGTGATGAGAGGTGGCACTGCCAAGGGCAACGCTCCCTCCACACAGTGCGCTGCCAATGGCAGCGACGCCTCCCAAACTTAACAAAAACAAAATCGACCCAACAAAAACCTGCGAATAAAAAAAATGTTCTCTCCACATTGGGTTGAAAGAAAAAAAAGAATTTTCAATTCCCATTAACACAGAAAAATCGTCGGTCGTACAATGGCGATTTTGGATTTTTAAATCCATATTTTAATAATACAAAATATTTATATTTATGTGTTATATATATAAAAAAAAATATGTATGTATATATAACATATATATATATAAATGAGTTTACCAAGATGAATAAATTGAAGAAATTTTGTGAAATATTCACCTACAGGCAAAATTGCAAAGTTTTTCTAGAAAATCTCAAATTTCATAAAAACTCAAAAATTAATTACCTTAAACCATTTTTGAATTCGTGCACAATAAAGTTAAAAAGGATAAAATTTAAAACTCAAAGTTTCTAAAACCCTAAGGTTTCTCCCAGCTAATTTCCACAAAGATTTTCAAAATAAAATTGATTCTGTACAAAGGTTTAAATTTTCTAAAACAGATCCAACTGTGTTGTTCAATATCTAAGTTTGATTTAGCAACAAAACTACAATTTCCTCAAATAAATTAAATTCAACAGGTTTTCACAATTTTCACTCAAGAATTTTCACAAAACAAAAGCTGTAAATTTATTTAATTCTTTTCTTCTAATGACAAATTTATTTTCTAAAACAGATTTAACAAACAAATCTTTAATCACTACTATTTTAAAAGTAACCAAGAACAATAAAACACAAAGAGGAAAACTTGGTTCAAGAAGCAACAAAAAAAGATTAATTTCTGATGCAAGCCTCCTCCAAAGATTTCCTGAATTTTCTTCAATCCTCCAACAAATCCAATCCAAGACCCAACAGATGCAAACCATCTTTCCTCCAATCAATTCTACAATCAAAACTTTCTTCAAACCCTTCTTTGTGCAAATTTTTCCAAAATTTCTTCTCTACCGTAAAAATGATTTTTTCCTAAATACTTCCCTGCCCTAAAATTAAAACATGCATTCCTTATAAATAAAAAATACCTAATGTAACCCTAATTCACACTACATGCAATTTAGATATTAATTTCAATTTCAATTTCAATTTCAATTTTCGAAAACCCACTTTCAATTTAAAATGCAATTTGAAATAATAAATTAATTTCCAAAGTTGTAACTAATTTCTCAAATAAACATGTAATTACAATTTCTAATTTAACTCCCACAAGATGAAATTAAATTCCAAAATTAATTTTAATTCCTTTATTTCCTTTCATTTTTTTGCATCACATTTAATTAATTAATTTAATTATTTAATAACTAAATTCAACCCCCTTGGATTAAATTTAATTAATTAAATAAATTAAATATAATTAATTAATTTAATTATAAAATTTTATCCACCTTGCATTATTTAAATTAAATAACCATCAACATGATTTAAATGCAATTATTCTAAATATCTATTTCCAAATCAAGAATCCTTCAGAATTAAATAACATTAAAGCAAGCTAGACAATGACTCGACACACACAACTGATGACACACTAAGGCTAGGGTGTAAACTTGACACATGTTACCTAGCTACTACCTCCCATTCAACTTAACCGTTGGATCGACATGCTCAAACTTGTGAAACCAGGTGGAGTCGATGTCATGTACCTGCAATCCTGCAACCAAGTAAACAACATCATACAATATATCCAGCATATAATACACACCGTGAAGAAGGAATTACGGATTTGCAGGGCGCTCGCATGTGAGTGATGCAAACCCATCTTCTTCACCAATACACTCATCTAAACTGACACTTCCACCATAATCCAATAATCTCATAATAACATCTCATGTTAACTTTACAACATCATTAATCCATTAAAGCATGAGAAACACTAATTAGGTCAACACATCACACAATAATAGTTGTCGCTCAATAGTAGCAATCAAAGCATCATAACAAAATGTATCATGTATCAAAGTGACTACAACCAAACATAGCATAAAGAAAACCGAATGAGAAGCAAAACGGAGGGGTATTACAGGGCTCCCAGGACAATTTACCAATGTTTGCATCCACAAGATCATAATAGTTATAATAAAAAAAACATAAGCATACCACTAGTGTCCCAAAATCTGGCACATGGGCTAGATAAAAGATTAACCATAGTCCAACAAGTTCTAAACCAAAGCATGGCTAACATAAAATAGCAGTCTGATACTAACATCTAGAGGAATGAAATTTTTAAGAAAATCATTAAACCAGATCAAAAAATAGAGAAAAATGACAAAGCCATTATTTAGCATTAGCTATTAGCTCTAAGTTTTCACCTATATGGGAGACAAATTCCCTCTAGTTCAGACCAACTTCATTGGTGAGGTCCTTCATGCCCTCATGCTTCCTGGCATTCTTTATCTACTTCCTAATCATTGATTGACTAGACACCAATCCAATTGTAGCACGCCACATCAAACCATTAGTGACCATCAAAGTTATGATCGCTTTCTACATGTCATCAACTTAAAATAAAGATAATAATAAAAAAATGATCTTAAAAAAACCTATATTATGATCTTTAAATAAATTTATTATTATAGATATTAAGGAAAAACTTTATAATAATCCCATAATATGATTTTATTATGAAAATAATAAAATAAAATGATCTTTTATTACTAACAATAATATTCTTGAGAATAATATTTTATTATATTTAATGGATTAAATTTGTAATGAAATAATTTTAAAAACATTAATCTTTATAAAATATTGTGATATTATTAAAATTATAATCTATATTTTGAACTTTATATTAATCTAAAAAAGATTACTCCAAAAAATTAATTATAAAAATGTAAACATTCAATAACTTTATTGGATTAATATTTTGTTATAATATAAGATAATTATCAAAATAATCAATTTAATTAATGATATTATTATTATATATAAGCTTTAATAATAAATTAGAAGATTAATCTATATAAATAAATAGTAAAAGACCACACAAAATATCAAAGAGTTAAATAAATAAATAAACCAAAAATTATAATATAAATGGTTTGGCACATGTATTCAAAGCCTCATATGAAATGGTCTAAGTTAATGCAACTTAAATATTTGGATAATGCTAATCCAACAAGAATATTTACAGTTTTAAACCCACCTTCTGGTTCTATGACATGTGGAAATTTTTAATTTCTTGTAGAAAAGTCATTTTACCATTTTTTTTATCCTAGGAGGTCAATGATAGCCAAGAGGCACATTTCTGGAAGGACTTGTGGAAATGGTTTCCAAGGTTGAATTCAATGCATAACTTCATAGGAGTCATACAGTTGAGTATTAGTACTAGTGATGAAAAGCAATATCTATGAATTTTTTTGGCATTCTCCTAGGGTGATACAAAAAGCTGCTTCTGTGATAAATAGTGCCTAGAAAAGGTTAGATCCAAATGGATATGATTTTAGTATTCAAATATATACTCTATTGTAAACTTCATATTATTATTAATAGAAATATTGATATAGGCATTATGCCTTCTGCTGAATTTTTTTTTATAATATATATATATATATATATATATATATATATAAAGGATGGAGGAAAAAGGAGGATAATCAAATATTATATTATCCTTCTAAAGACTACAACAATCTAACATCAATAGAGAGTACTTAATAATTGCAACCAAGCTAAAAACAAACCAAAACAACTAACAAAACTAGAAACTAAAAAAATATAATTTGTGAAAAAACCAACAAACTATAACAATGAACATGAAATTAGGTGACAAGAGGAACCAGGAAATGACACCCAAACCAAGACAATGAGACACAAAATTCCAAGTGAGGAAGAATAAACACACGGAGGGATGCAAAGAACGATAGGGAAAGGAAAAAACATAAATTAGCATGAGGAAGGAAGAAGGTAGGTTTTCAGGTTGGCTAACAAAGATTGCCAAGACAGACTCAAATTCCACCTCTCATCAAGATTGAGGTTCAAGGGATGATTATTTATTTTGATGGCTTCTTTGAGATTTTTTTTGAAGAAATTTTTTTCCTTGCAAATATTTTGGTTGTTTTCAAGACAAATATGGTGTTTGGTAAAAGAAGAGTGTTCAACAAGGGTATATTTGAAAACTCGTTCATGTATAATGTCAACATTATGCTCTTTGATTCTAGTGTTGAATGAGTAACTAGTTTTACCAATATAAGTTGTGCTATAAGAAAAAACAACCTTATAGGCTCCTAAGTCAAGGAAGAAGTCCTTTCATTCTTTGAGAGAAGGGATACGATTTCTTTGAGTAAAACAAGGCTTGAAAGCACAATGTGGGCCATTTTTACATAGGATCTTGGAGAATTTTTGGGATATGCCATCAATGTATGGGAGGGAAGCACCAGGGAGATTAGAGACTTGGTTAGGCTTGGAGATTGAAAGGAAACATGCATTTTATTGGTTGAAGGCTCTAGAAATTTGATTGTTGGAGTGCCCATTTAATTTGAGAACTTGATGAAGTTGGGTTAACTCATGCATTAAATTATCCTCATCGCAAATCTGATAGGCTCTTAAGAAAAGGGTTTTAAGGATACCAATTTTTTGGCTGGGGTGGTGATGAGAGGAGGAGTGGAGGGAAAGATCAGTGTGGGCCACCTTATGGATTATGTGATGACCAAGGGACCGATCAATATTTTTGAGAATCAATATGTCAAAGGAAAGGAAGTTGGTTGCAAGATTTGATCACCTTGGTGAAACAAATGCAAGGAGATAGGCTATTGAGGTGGGTATGGAATTATTCTAACTTTCCAAGCCATATGGCCAACACACATTGGTGTCATCCACATATCATTTCCACCATCTTGGCTTAAGGAGGAAGGAATGGAGTGTCAATTATTTGAAATTATGCTCCATATAAAGGTTACAAATGATAGGAGAAATGGGAGATCCCATGGCCACTCCATCAACTTTTTCATATATAACACCTTGGAAAGATGAAAATTTCAATCTTAAGAAGAATTCTACCAAGGTGGCCATCTCCTTATTTGGTTTGCACTTAACATCTTCTATGGAGTTTGGGATGGGAACCTTGGTGAAAAGAGAGACAACATTGAAACTCACAAGGGGATCACTTTATCCAAACTCCTATCCTTGTTAAATTGTGAAAGGTGGAAAATGGTACACTCTTATGTTTAGGGTATAGGATGACAATTTTCTCCATGTTTCATTCAAGGAAACCTTAGAGATCTCCATCTTAGGATAGAAATGAGAGAAAGAGATCTGCAATAAGGTGTCCTAAGGTGTGATTAAAGACAAAAAAAGGGCATTTACCACCAAGCTAGGGCTTTGAAAGACTAGTAACAAGAAAAACCTAATGATATGCAAAACTCAAGTAAATGACCTAGAAATGAATGCAAATCAAAACAGTAAATTGGAAAAGTATAGAGGTGCACCTGGAAACCTGAAGAGGCTGGAATGAAGGTCTGAAATCCTAAAAATGTTGATTTTGAATCACATTGGGACTCATACATCAGTAGGGGAAATTTAGTCCCAATTAAGGTTTCTAGGTAGAAACGAAAATTTGGAACTGTTGAGTCAGGATCTATAGAAAAAGTTTGAAAATGTGTATACTGTGACTCATACACCACAAGTTACAATTTAGTCCTAGTATCATTATTTCTTTGAAACTTTGATATCCTCTAATGATCTTCGGTACCTTCCTTCTTTCCAAATCTCTAACTCTGAAACACTAAATTCTACTTTGTAGATGACTTTTCATGATCTTGCAAACAAGATGACAACTTTGACAAATTGACAAGTTTTCTCCAATATTGATCTTAAATGGATCTTCAACCTAAACCACCTAGATCTGAAATCACACATAAAAGAGGGGAATTTTTTTTTTGTTAGTGGATAGGAGTTTTCCTTGGTCAAACCCCATTTTGGTAATCAAACCTTCAAATAAAATAAAATAGGATGAAGGAATGATTAATGAAAAAATAAGCAAAGTTGCAACTCACCAAACCCTTGAATAAGATGCAACATATATGTATCTAATGGCTAGCATAAATGTGGATCTTGAATCTTGCTTGAATGATATGGATCTTAACTTGAATTCCTGCTTGAATCATGAAACCCTACATCACAAATGTTAGCTCAAAAACAAACATGATGCATGATGCTTGATACTTGAATAATGCTCCAAATTTATCGATAAAAAATCTTGAATTCTTTTGAATGCTCTTGTGAACTCAAATTTTCTATAACGATGCTTCATAAAACTTCTAGGAGAAAATGAGTGAAATAACCTTGTATTTGTACTTGTTTATGCGAAATTTCCTGAAATTACAACACTACAAGAAAACATCAAATCTAGGAGAATAAAATCCTATCAATAATTTGAGTTTAAATTAGGCCTAAGCTAAGTGGGACTCATACACCATTTGTGGCATATGAGTCTCATTAGGCTGAACTTGGGACACATTTTTCAAGAAAGTCTTAGATTAATGTGAAATCTAGATCAGGGCCTTAAAACTTAGGTGGGACCCATACACCCAATGTGGCATATGAGTCCCAAATCACTAAATCTAATCCATACAGTCTAAAAACATTAAATTTTGATAGGTCAATTGATATGTGTTGGGATTATCCCTGGAAAGATGCATTGATTAAGGCTTATGGATGCAAAATAGGGCCAATTTAAGGCATAAACAAGCCCAATTTTAGTAGGGAGGGCCCAAACAAGAGTGAAAATGTGAAGGATGACATTTTTTAACACTAATTTAGCCCCCACTTTAGTGAGTGGATGTAATTGCTTCAAACTCGCATCAAGAGGGGTCCAAGTGTACCAATGCTAGGAAGATTGGATGAAAATGATCAAGAGGGATGATAAAGACCCTAGGATGAAGATCCTATGGAAAACCAACATAATAACAAAAGAACAGGGTGATCCCACAATACTCATTTACAATTTTTGGGCAAACTGGACACCGAACTAACCTTTTTTAACTAAATCTTCACTTTTGGGTTCCTATAGCAGCTAAACCATGAGGAATTTGAAGATAATGATAACTAGTGATTTGTGATGTTTTTTCTATAAATTCTAAATATATTTTTTTCAAATTTTTTGGAATCAGATCATACTTATTTTTCCATCTCCTTCGAAAACTAGTTTAAAACAAAAAACAACATTTTTAAGGAGTGATGCTCACCGTATACAACATAACTATTTTTGTATGAAGGATAAAATTCTATTTTTTTGAATTTAGATTTATAAATATGATATCTAGCACTTTCATTTGGTTTTATAGTGTTTTATTGAATATTTTTTCCTTAATCAAGTTTTGAAGTCAAACCAATTACAATTCAGACATAGGTGGACCGTATACAACATAACTTTTTCTATATGTCTCAAAATTGATTTTTGTTTTTTAATGGATCAAGGACATCAATACCCAGCGTGAACATATTTTTCAAAATTTTATTTTGATAATATGCTATTTTTCCACATGTGCATAACAAAAAAGTTTGAATTTTGATGAAAAACCTATGTTTAATAAAACTAAAAAAACACATACATAATAAAACCAAAACATATCAAATTTATATTTGTTGGATAGGCCGTTCCGAGGACTACCATATTCCAATTGATTCAATGAATTCTTTTCCATTTTCATCCTCAACCTGAGCTTCAAAGGGCAAAAATATGGAGTCTTTTTGTGTCAAAGGGTGGGAAGGTGGGAAAAGGGGGGTTCAAACGAACCTAAGGGGTTCATTCGAACTCCCTTTCCACAATGGGAAACACAAGTTCCCACATGCAAAGGAGTTCGTTCGAACCTTGAGTTCGCTCACATCCCCCAAAATGATTTTTTTTTGCATGGGTGAGTTTTTTGGAATTTTTCCTTCCTCACTCAAATTGTAAATCACTTTTGTGGGTTCACCCAACACACATGAAAATAATATAAAGAGCAATAAAAAGGCACAATCATACATTTCCTAAGAGAAAGAGAAGAAGACAAAAAAAATATTGAAGGGGTGGATCAAGCTCTGACCATTTTTCCTATGCATTGTGGATTAGATCTAAGTTGTTTTCCCAAGAAATTTTACAAGTGGAACATGATTTCAACTATGAAAACCAAACACACACTCACAAGGGCTAGTGGAACCATAGGGGCTAGTGGAACCACAGGTTGTCCACTAGGTGAGCCCCTAGTGAGACACATATGCACGAGGTTGATATGCGCTCACATAGATAAGAAAGTGGCTATGGGAAACTCACACCAAGTTCAGCTCCCATACATACAACCAGAACAAAGCTATATCTCTTGATAAATTTGATAAGGTGCCACACAACAATGGACTTTGAGCTCCATGAGGCAAGAAAATCCTCGTATTCTTGAAACCCATGAATAAATAATATGGCACCACATGCAAGCAAAATGTATTATGCAAGGTGATCATATAACTAAAAATGTGAATGAGTGGTAGGTCTATTCAAAGGAGTTTTTATTAGTTCATGTAAGCTCTTAACTTAGGGAACATTTTGCCTAATGTCTCCAAGAGAGGACTAATCAAAGAATAGAAGATTCACAACTTAGGGAATGCATTGTGTCACATCAAGCCACTAAGAGGAATATAATAAGCTAAGAGAGATCACACTCTTGAAGGACATCACACCCAATTACATCACTAAGAGAAATAAGAATCACATGACGTAAGAAGACTACACAATGAAACATGATTTGTAAAATGTAAAAGAATAATGGCAATGTATGCCCCCACTTTAAAGAAATTTCTAAATGCCATGCTACGAGAAATTACTTTAAAGTAGAAAAATGATAAATCCTACCAATAAAAAGGACATGAGATATTTTTTGGAAATCCCTATGTGAAGTCATATGTTTCTACATAAAGCTATGTCATGAAAAGAGAAGGAGGGGTTGCCCCAAAAATGAAATCCAAAAATCACACATGAGTGATCCATAGATTTGGGGTTAGTATGTCTTTGCTACAATGTTTTTAGACAGCTTGAAACTATCATCATTCCCCAAATAATCATGGAACAAGAATGACACAAAGAGAGTGAAAAAAAATAAAAAATATTTCAAGTCAACATGGAAGAGACATGAATGTCTCGATGCCTTACGTAATCCCCAAAAGGAAAACACAATACAAATGAAAAGATAAAAGAAAAATATTTTGGTTCAACATGGAAGAGACCTAAATGTCTCGACACCTTGCGTCATCCCCAAAAGAAAAAAACAAGACCAAGAAAAGATAAAGAAAAATCTTTATGACATAGAGAAAAATGTAGGTACAAATAGAGGAATACACAAAGAGAGAGGTAAATCAAACAAAATAGTATGGGGGGATCACATTACACACATGCAATCACACAAAAGAAACATGAAAAGGATAAAAATGAAAAATAATAGTAAGGCACATCTGAGTCAACCTCTAATAGGTCGTTCACATCCCAATCTTGTTCATCGTATACAGAAGGTGGACAACTAGCCAAAGGGAAAATAACAAGTGTTGAAGTAGGGTCGTTACCAAGTTCAAAACTCTTCTTAGGATAATTTTCAGTTAAGCTCATAGAAGAGGAAAATAATGTTGAAAGGAAGAAAATTGTTTTGCTTCTCTTCCTTAGTGGTTTAGGGCCTAGAAAGGAATTTTTTCCCTCACTTTCACTCAAGAACAAACCCTTGAGTTCTCTTTGCAAACGAGAAAGAGATCTTGCAAGAGGTTTGTTCTAGGGACTGAATATGATCTAATAAGGGGTTCACCACCAAGATTAGACTCGAAAAATAAAATTAAATGCAATATGAAATGAAAAACCCTAATTGAGTGAAAACTAACACTAAATGACCTAGAAAAGTGAATGAAACAACACAAAAAACTATAAAATAGAATGTATGCACTTGGAAATCTAGAGAAGGATGGATGGAGGTCTAGAACACTGGAAGGTCTCCTTCTAGTGTTGATTGGGACTCATTCTCCAAGCTAGGAAAACCAATCTTGTTTATGGGAAATTATGCAGGAACAAGTTTCAGCGAAAAAGTTATCTGAATCTGCACAATCATGAAAATTGACTGGAACTAGGACTCATTCACCAGAAGTGGTGAATCGGTCTAATGGGGATTTTACACAACTTCAAAGACCAATCCTACTCTTCTCTACCTACTCAGTCCTTCGGGATTGGTTTTTATATCTGAAAGTATAATTTGTGACTTGTAGGTGATCTCCAAGTCACTCCAAGGCTTGTTGACAACTTTGACAACATTGAGCTCTTGACAACTTTTCTCCAATCTGGCTCCTTAGGAAATAAACAACCTAGATCTACAAACCATACACAAAGGAGAGGGGAAACATTTCTTGGGTTAGTGGATAGGGGTTTTCCTTGGTCAAACCCCTTGTTGGTAATTAAACCTTGAAATAAAAGAAAAAAAGAATGGAGAATGATGAATGAAAAAATAATGATGTTGCAACTCACCAAACTCTTCAATAAAATGTTGCAAATATTATTGAGATAGCTCCAATGGATTTAGATCTTTATCCTTTCTTGAATGATCTCAATCTTGAATTGAACACTTGCTGGAATCATAAACCTTACATTACAATTGTTAGCACAAAACCAAACATGATGCATGTAATCTTTGGCATGATGATTTATGCTTAAAGAATGCTCTAAAATGCTTGATAATCTACCCTTGAATGCTCTTGAATGCTCTTGTGAACTCAATTTTCTAGTATAGATTCTCTCACAAAAATTCTTAGTGAAAAAAAGTGAAAGAACCTTGTATTTATACTCAATTATGCAATAATTCGAGAAATTACAACACTACCAACCAACATCAGATCTAGGATGATAAAATCTCGCCAAAAATTTCAATTAAATTAAATTTTGGGCCACATGAGACTCATTTTCCCAAGATGGTGAATGAGTCCCATCTGGCATAATGAATGGGATGAAAAATCAAAAGTGCTTAGAAATGTGTGAAATCTGGTTCGAGGCCAAAAGATCTAGGTGGGACCCATTTTCCCAAGATGGAAAATGAGTCCCAGTTCACTAAATATGGGCCACACAGGCCATAAACACTTGAATTATGATTGGTTAATGATTGGTGTCAAGATTATCCTTGAAAAAATGTAATAAATGAGGCTTGTGGATCCAAAATGGGGCCAATCAAAGCATAAGAAAGTCCAATTATTAATTAAAATCCTAGAAAAGTGTGAAAGTGTGTCACAACACTTTACAACACTCCAAATAAGCCAAGATTAAGATTAATTTTGATTAAAAAGAGTTTTATTAGGTTGAAAAGACCTTAGAAAAGTGTGAAAGTGTGTTACAACACTTTACAACACTTTAGCAAGGTACCATTAAATCCATTAGTTCACAAGGGCCCAAGACCTAATGTGAATGTGTCAATCACATTACAACAATAAATCAAGGAAACATCAAGCCTAACTCAACAAGGAGGGCTCAAACAAGTGTGAAAATGTCTCGACAACATTTTCTAACACTATATTTAGCCCCCACTTTAGTGGGAGGATGAACTTTCTTCAAACTCACACTAAAGTAAAAAAACATGCATGTCAAGAGGGGTTAAAATGTACCAATGCCAATAAGATGGGATAAAAATGATTGAAAGGGGTGATCAAGCCCCTACGATCAAGATCCCAAGACAAATCAACATGGGTGCAAAAGAAAACACATGAGAATGATATAAAGAGAAACAAGAAAGCACAAGAATGCACCATCAAAGATGAAAGAGATAAAAGATAAAAGATAAAAGATAGTCAGATCAAGCTTCGACCATTTTTCCATCGTGATGAGGATCAGATCTAGGTTGTTTTTCCAAAAAATGCATAAACACTCTAAGGCAATGGGTGATCCCAAAATAATGGGTTACTCTTTTTGGCCAAACTTGACATTGAAATCAACATTTTTCACTAGATCTTCACTTTCTTACATCTATAGCAGCTAAACCATTAAGAATTTAAAGATGAAGAAAACTAGTGATTTGTGTGATTTTTCATGTATATTCTAATTATGTTTTTTTTTTAAATTAAAAAAAAAAATTGTGAATCATTTTATGTAATTTTTAATAACTTATTTTTTCTACTAGACATCATTTTTAAAAAGTTATGTTTACTTCATATTGCATAATTTTTTTAATAGAAGGATACAATTATAATTTTTAAAATAAATATTTTTCACACCAATATCTAGTGCATGGATAATTTTTCATAATTTTTTGTTGCATATTTTTTTAAATTAATTTTCTAAGTCAGTGTAATTATAATTTAGATTGAGGTGTACTTTGTACCACATAAATTTTTTGTATACATTTAAGTCAACTTATTATTTTTTTTTGGAATAAGGAAATCAATACCTAAAGCAAATGTATTTAAAAAAAAAAAATCTTTATTTTCCTATTTTTTCGTATGTGTGAAATAAAATCCTTGATGTTCATTGAAAAGCCTAGATTCACAAGAAATTAAATATATTTAAAATTGTACTTTTTGAGAATCTTATAATGAGGGCTACATACTTATGAAACATAAATTTTAAATTAATTCGTTTGATCCCCCCAAAGGTAAATCAAAACTGGATTTTTATCAGTGTTTTGATAGGTGTAGAGGAGACTCCATTATAGGTGTGGTTTAAAACTAACAGGGTTTGATCCAAGGGGATTTGATTAAAACCTCTTTAATTAAAATACATTAAATGGAACCTTTAAATGCTTAAATCATTATATTTTCCAAAAATATGTTACTTCAAGCAAAAATTAGGATGTCCCAAAAAGTGTAACCCATTATTGTGGTAGCACCCCAATAGAACTCTTGGTTGTTTTCTAGGTGAGAATTCCTAAAAGGTGAGAAAAATACACTCATGGCTTGTATGCACTCACACACATGCAAGTGGCTATGGGGAAAGTCATTCCTCTCTTGGGCTTCCCGCTCAAACCATACCAAAGTTATACCTCCTAATAACTTTAATAAGGCACCACACAAAAATGGTTTTTGAGCTTCATGAGATAAGGAAAACTTCATATGCTTGGAGCTCATGAACAAATAGGATGGTTGTATAGGCATGCAAGTTGTGTTATGCAAGGTGGCCATATAACTAAAAATGAAAAATGCAAGGAATGTTCAAAGGATTCTTGCATAATTCATGTGAGGTCTTAACTTAGGGAACATTGTGTCTAATGTCTCCAAGAAAGGAACCATCAAACAATAGAAGATTTGGAGCTTAGGGGATGCAATGTGTCACATCAAGCCACTAAGAGGAATTTAATATGCTAAGATAGATCACGCTCTTTAAGGAAATTACACCCAATGTCATCCACAAAGCGAAAATACATCGTATACAATAAGAAGACTGCACAAAGAACCATGAAAAAGAATAATGCTAATGTATGCCCCCACTTTAAGGAAATTTCTAAACACCAACTATAAGAAATTATTTTAAAGTATCAAATGATAAAGTTAAACAATAAAGAAGACATGAGATCCAACTTGGAAAGCCCTATGCCAAGTCATATGTTTCCAAATGAGTCACGTCATGTAAAATAAAAAGAAAACAGAGAGGGGTTTCCCCCAAAATGAAAACACCAAACACATAAGGTATCTATGGATTTGGGGTTAGTATGTTCTTGCTGTAATTTTTTTTAGAGATCTTGGAACTTTCATCATTCCCCAATACACATAGAACTGGAAGAATGACATGAAGCGAGCAAAAACAAAAAAGATCCTTTTGGGTCAACATGGAAGAGGCATGAATGTCTCGCCACCTTGTGTCATCCCTAAAAGGAAAACACAAGACAAAATAAAAGAAATAATAAAAAGAAAAGGAAAATATTTTGGGTCAACTTGGAAGAGACATGAATACGTCGATGCCTTACGTCATCCCCAAAAGGAAAACACAAAATGAAAATTGGTAAAAGGGGACAAGTGAAAGTTTTATGACACAAGGAAGAATGAAGGTACATATAGATGAATGTCACAAAGAGAGAAAGATAGATCAAACAGAAAAATATCATTGGATCACATTACGCATATGCAATCACACAAAATAAAATGAAAAGGACATATTGCAAAGGACTGGGAAGGAACATGCTATTCAACCTAAAGAAGTTCATCCACCTCCAAATCTTAGTTTGTATAAGTGGAAGGAAGACAATGAACTGAAGGGACAATGAGAAATGTCTGACCAAGACAAGGCTATCTACTTTCTACCCCCACTAACTTTAAGACAAGAATGAGCCAAGGTAACTGATGGGAAAGATCATTTAATGGTGAGAATATAATTTTCTACAACCATTACATGACAAGGGTGGAAAAGGATATGCTACACTATCACTTGATGGAAATAATTTCCATCGAAGTGAAAAATTTTCAATACTAACTTGAATGCATGACACTCATCAGTACTATGTCCAAGAGTTTTGTGGTATCGACAATGTGTAACTTTTCCATTTTTAGGATATAGTATGATATTGTCTTTCATTGGTGCTAATGTTATAAGTTCTTTATTTAGAATTAGTTAAAGTTTCCTTTCACTTTCAGGTGGTGGAAAAGGAAACTTTAGTTTTTTTAATTTGTAGGGCCTTTTGTGCTTGCTAGATTCACCAATTTCTTGAATTAAAGGTTGAGGAGGAGGACCTAGGGTGATCCTATTATCCTTTCCATTGTTAAGAATGATTTTTTTTTCTTTAGGTAGAAGGGAATTCATATTGGGAGGGGAATCCAAGATCACTATACCATCACTATGAAGCCTTAGGTATTATTTAGGAGCTCTTACGTTGTTAGAGGGATCTTGATATCCTAACCCTTTTGTATTATCATTAATTGGTATTTTCTCTAGGAGTTGATAAATCTCATGTTCACTTGTTGTATCACATCCTTGTTTACTCAAGATTGTGAATCCTTTTCCATATGTTTCTTCTAGATTGATTGGAGTGTTTGTTACTTTGTTATTATAAAATGGTTGAGTGTATGCTTGTTTAGAGGAACTAGATTCACCTATTCTAGGGAACGTAGGTTCAAATTTTGTTTTTGGATGTAAGTAACCAAACATCTCAAGAGGTGTTATTGTAGGATACATGTTGGTTGTTTCGTTGATGGATAAAAGGATGCATTATCTTCAACGTTGTTACAAAAATCATTTAGGAACTTATAAATGTTGCCATCATCTTCTCCAATGATGTCAACATCATGAGGATGACATGCATTAGGATTTGAGTGAGAATAAGTAAGGTCAATGTCATTAGGATCATTTCCAAAAGCATAACTTGACACATCCACTAAGGACTTCAAGGACATCCAAACCTTACTAAAGCACATATCCATGAAGTAAATTTCAGATTCTAAACTATGCAACAATGTAAAATGAAATATTTTAGATTTAATTTTGAATTGAAGGAATGCATAAGATGAATTAATTTAAACTATATGGAATGAATTGGATGAAACAAAAAATATATAAACTAAAACAAAAAGGTAATAATAGCGAAGAGAAACTCAGAATCTGAACTTTGAATGCTAGAAAATGCAATGCAAAATATGCACAGGGACTGATTCACCCTAGGTGGCGAATGAGTCCTAGAGAGGATTTTTTCCAAAATTTGCAGAGTTTTTCAATTGAATTTTATTCTTTTTATGTTTTACGATCTGTATCTGAGATGCAAATGCAGATTTTGAATGAATTTTAATGAAATTCGATGCAAAATTGCAAGCTAAAAGATCTTTCACTACTGCAAAATTTAAAACCCTAGAATTCAAATTAACCAATGTAAATCCTAATACAATGTTAATGAAATCAAGATAATGCACTCCAAATAAATTAAAAAAAGGTATTCTAAATGTAGGTTCACCAAAATGAAAGGAAGTTTAAATTTTTTTTCTTCTCTTCCCTAGTGGTTTAGGGCCTAGAAAGGACAATTTTCCCTCACTTTCACTCAAGCACAAACCCTTGAGATCTCTTTGCAAAGGAGAAATTAGAGATCCTACAAGAGGGCTATTCTAGGGGCTGAATATGATCTAATAAGAGGTTTACCACAAGGTTTACACTTGGAAAAGAAAATGAAATTAAAGATGCAATTCAAAACCCTAATTGAGTGCAAACTAACACCAAATGACCTATAAAAGTGAATGAAACAACACAAAACACTACAAAATAGAATGTGTGCAATTATAAATATGGAGAAGGTTTAATGGAGGTCTAGAATACTAGAAAATATGCTTTTACTATTGACTGGGACTCATTCGCCAAGCTGGGAGAATCAATGTTGTTTATGTGAAAATGTGTAGGAATAGGTTTCAAACAAAAGGGTATCTGAATCTGCAAAATCTTAAAAATTGAGTGGAACTAGGACTCATTCACCAAAATTGTTGAATCAATCCAATTGGGATTTTTTGCAACTTCAAAGACTGATCTTGCTCTTCTTTGTCTGCTCAGTCCTTCCTAATTGGTTTCTGAACCTGAAACTACAATTTGTGACCTATAGGTGGTCTCCAAGGCCTGTTGATGAATTTGAAAAATTTGACCTCTTGACAACTTTTCTCCAATCTTTATCCTTATGAAATGTGCAACCTAGACCCAAAAATCATACACAAAGGAGAGAGGAAAAGGTTGTTGTGTTAGTGGATAGAGTTTTTCCTTGGTCAAACCCCTTGTTGGTAATTAGACCTTGAAATGAAAGAAAATAAGAATGGAGAATGATGAATGAACAAATAATGATGTTGTAAGTCACCAAAATCTTCAATGAAATGTTGTAAATATGCTTGAGATGGCTCCAATGGATGTAGATTTTGATCCTTTCTTGAATTATGTTGATCTTGAATTGAACACTTGCTTGAATCATAGACCTTACATCATAATTGTTAGCACAAAACCAAACATGATGCATGTAATCTTTGACATGATGATTGATGCTTGAAGAATGCTCTAAAATGCTTGATACTCTACCCTTGAATGCTCTTGAATGCTCTTTTGAACTCAATTTTCTAATATGAATGTTATCAAAAAAAATATTAGGTGAAATTGAGTGAAAGAACCTTGTATTTATACTCAATTATGCAAGAATTCCCGAAATTACAACACTACAGTCCAATGTTAGATCTAGGAGAATAAAATCCCACCAAAAATATGAATTAAATTTGATTTTGGCCCATAGAAGACTCATTCGACCAAGATGGAGAATGAGTTCCCTCTGGCATAATGTATGGGTCGAAAAATAAAAGGTGCTTAGAAATGTTTGAAATCTAGTTTGGGGCAAAAAGACCTAGGTGTGACCCATTTGAATGATTCCTAGATCACTAAGTATGTGCCACACATGCCAGAAACACCTGAATTATGATTGGTTAATGATTGGTGTTGGGATTATCCTCAAAAAGATGCAATAAATGAGGCTTGTGGATGCAAAATGGGTTCAATTAAAGCATAAGAAAGCCCAATTATTGATGAAAAGCCTAGAAAATTGTGAAAGTGTGTTACAACACTTTACAACACTCCAAATAAGGAAATATTAAGATTAATTTTGATTAAAAAGAGGTTTATTGGGTTGATAAGACCTTAGAAAAGTGTGAAAGTGTGTTACAACACTTCACAACACTTTAGCAAGGTACATTTAAATCCATTACTTCACAAGGGCCCAAGACCTAATGTGAATGTGCCAATCACATTACAACACCAAATCAGGGAAACATTAAGCCTAACTTAGCCAGGAGGTCCCAAACAAGTGTGAAAATGTCTTGACCAATTTTTTTGACACTACAAATTTATTCTATTCATCATGCACTTGTTCATCAATATTAGCAATCTCATGAATCATCATCCAGATTAATCACAATGGGAGGTTGAATGATAATGTCTAAAGAATGATTTTTATCTTGTTGTAGTATAGGATATTTTTGTTGCGATGAAGGGGGAGACCTTTCGTGTATCACTTCAGTCAAGTTTGGATGTTGATTTTCTTTATTTTTTTGTTCATTTAGCCTTCAAGAAAGAGCACAACATATATTCCTATACTCTCTAACACGTTTGTTTCTTTTAGTTTGATTTTAAAGTTGTGTTTATGTAGGAGTAGGTCTATCAACCATAGGTTTATTTTCTTCCCTAAGGGGAGGAAAAGAAGGAACCATAGGAGGTTGTTACACCACTTTCTCTTTACCTTTGTAAACTTGTTTTTTTGTAGGAGGTGTGATGGGATTTCTTTCATTATCTATTGGTATTTTATAGGATATAGGAAGAGGATCTATCTTAGGTCGATCTTGGTTGTTTGGAATGCCTTTAGGTTCAATCAAGGTTTCTTCAAGGATGTTAGGCTCACTCATAGGTTGGGTCATGTTTGTAAGGAATAGTTTTTTTATACACTTCACCTTAAAATATTGATAAGATTTGAAAAATAAATCTTCTCAAGGTTTAATATGTTCCATAGGCTTGGTTCAAAATAAATCCAATGAAAATTTCCCATAGGAAGACAAAGTATTAAAGCCACTATGGTGCACATTGAAAATTTCATTGTCAAAGTAAAACTTTAAGCATTTATTCAGGATCGATGGGATATCGTCCATGGAGTGTAGCCATGGATAAACAAGCTTCACACAAACTTGGTCCAACATCGAGATGATGGAGAATGAGACATCTAATTTTTTCAAACTAATTTTTAAGGGGAGGGTGATCGATCCCATCCTAGAGAAAGTGAAACCATTATGTGTTTTTATCCATGCTTTTGGTTTATCATATGTTTCTTGATAGAGTTCATGCATAAGTGAGAATTCTTTGATGAGAAAATTCTCTCCACAAATAGGATCAATTAATATCCCATTATTGGGCTTGTCATTGATTTAGTTGGTTATGTAAACAGGACCATCGAGTGCATTTATAATAATATCTTTAGAGGAGAAACAAATGTCAAGAGGTTTTCTAGGTCGACCCTTATGAGGTGTAGTTTTGATCAATCCAACCATATCATTTGTAGGGTCTTGTTCATAAATGTCCATAGGGCCCTATTCAATAGTATTCATGTTGTCCTCATCCATTTCAACATTCATCACATCATTCTTTTTGGTTTCACTAGCTTTGACAAATCAAATATTATGATTAGGCATAGGGTTGGTAAAGATTTGCAAGTTTTGGTTAGGAGGGGCAACGAAATTATTTACTTGATCATTAACACCTCCAATTGAAAGTCGACCGAAAGCAATGAAGTCTTGCGCAAGATGTTTAAGATTCTTACAATGTTTTTTATCGTGTCCATTTTGTTGGTGATAATGGCAATATAAGAATTTGATCTAAAGTTCTGAGGTAAAGGCTTATTAGGATCATGAGTTTTAACAGGAGGCAAAGTGACCATTTTTTGTTCTAAAAGTTGTGACATTATGTTATGGAGGGTACCGAATAAGGGAGTAAATTGTCTAGCCAGATCCCCAAATAATAGAGTGTCTTCCTTATAAAAACCACTTGGGTATGGGTATGTGTAGGATCATGATGGGCCAAAAAGTGGCGATATGTAAGTGATATGATGGCCCATGTGGTTGATGAATTTTTTTTACCCAAAATTGATGAAACAAAAAGGGTTTTTAAAGGAGATTCTCAGATTTCCATCAATAGCAATTATGATTTACTTTGAATTTAATAAATAATTAATAATTTTCTATTTGAGTTATGACTAAAGTCCTGATTGATAGGTTGATTGAAAAACATTTATATCTTTCAAACATCATCACATTTTTTGAATCTGAAACATGCATCAAATTCTATGCTTCACATACTATAGGATTTTTATGAAAAAATAATTTCATGAAGTTTTGACCAAGTTAAGGTGGTCAGACATACGATTTTTTATATTTTTTAAAAATTGTAATAAAAAATGCATAATTAATTATTTACTTGGAAAAAAATTACAAAAAACAATGCATCACATCGAGACATGAGTCCTCTACTTATATCTAAAATCTTATAAAAAAAATATTATCGTTTTATTGTGGTTAGGGTGGTCAGATGGACACCTACTTCTTATTTTCCCTAAAATTTAAGTACTATTGCATTGAAATTTCAAATTTTCACCAAATAGATTTAAAAAAAAATTAAACCTAGTATTTGAGAAACTACATTCAATTTTCTACATATTCTATTCTTACATGTTTTTGAAATAATATAGATAACTTATTCAATTTTTTACATGAAGTTGCCTAACTCTAATTTTCTGAATTTTCATCGCCACTTAAGGACCTACTTTTTCCATGATGATCCTGCTCATACCCATATCAATATATTGGATTGGTTGAGGGGGATTAAGTTTAAGGAAGCCTTTATTCTATTTTCTAAAATTTTGGTAATTATTTTTGCTTGCGGATTCAGATTTATTTAGGTCAACTAGAGGTAGATTTTGTGTCACGACTACTAACCGAGTTTAGACAATAATGAAGGGTAGTAAACAAGTGTATGAAGGAAGGAAATTTCATCATGGTAAGATTATCTTGTATTTTAGTTTGCAAATTTTCAGTGAACATCCGTTGAAGGTGAGGATCAAGAATCTTTACATCAATTTGGGAATAAAGTGATTGGTAGCATGAAATAAAGTCAGTAACCTTTTAATCATCCTTTTTCTTACATCTCTTCAAATCAGCTAAGGTCATCTTAGGAGTCATGTGCACTTGAAAATGGTTTATAAAGGCCTCAAAAATTTCATTGAATGAATGAATTGAGTTGTTCTAATGAGGAAAACAATTCAAAGGTGGTATCCTTCAAGGATCTAGAGAAAATATTACCCAAGAGCTTATCCTTGAGGATAAAGTCACTACATAATTTGGTGTAAGTAGAAACATGGTTAGAAGGATATACTTTCCCCCTATATTTCTCAAATTTAGGAATCTCTAGACCTTGTGGTATCAACGTTCTCAATATCTCCAAGGATAAGGGATTTCTTTTGACATGGTATATAGGTTGGCCATTTTGATTTGGGTTTATGGTGGAAACTTTCTTTTGAAGGGATGAAATAGTTTACAAAATTTGATTTATGATGGCATCATTGTTTACATTTTTAGTTGGGAGTGAATATCGTGGAGGTGTATATGTGTTCGAGGGATAAGTGAATGTAATTATTATGCGAGGTAAAGTGGTAGGAGATATGACATGCGATGCTACAAAGGTACTAGGAATGCTAGTAGAAATACCCAAGGTAGGAATTACATTACTATTAGGTTGCATTGTTGTTGTAACTTGAGGGTTGGTATAGGTAGGAATAGAGGCAATGGTTGTTAGAGGAGGAGTTTGGGTTCCTCCTTCAGTTTGTACATTGTTCGAAGGTTTAGAACCACTACTAAGTTTTCCAAATATCTGAGCTAGGTTACACACAAGTTCAACTTCTTCAATTTCAATCATGTGTTGTAGGTTATCTATGGTAGGGATAGTAGTGGTTGAAATATTTTCAATACTCACTTGATTTTGTATTTTTTCTAAGTTTTCATGTATTTGGATTATGTTTTCTTGCAGAATACTAGCAATCATTATTTCAAAACTTGTCACACTACTTGAAGGCAAAAAATTATTAAAGGTATGGTCCATACATAGTGAACTAATGTCAACACTAGTAGTGAAAGAGCTAGATAACCCAAGATCCATGACGATTGTGCTATCGCCAGATGACATGAGTCTCAAACTTCATCTCACTATAGTATTAGTAATAGGACACCAATTTTTAAATCTCATGCGAGGGGTGATGAATGCAAGACAAATCTAATGAACACGGGATAAATGATATACTTTGGTTCAAATGAGATTAAGCTAGATGCACTGAAATTAATGAAACAAAAAAATATGTAAACTAGAGCACAAATCTAACAACATCAAATTGAAACACATAAATAGAGTTTTTAATGGTGGAAAATGTAGTTTAAATCTTGAAATGGGACTAAATCACCAAAGGGGCACATGATTCTCAATCAGGGTTTTTTGCAGATTTAAATGTCGATAAATAGTCAACACAGAATACCCAAAAAACAAGAAAAAACACCTATACTAGGACTAAATCACCCGAAGGGGCATATGAGTCCCAAATGAGGGTTTTTGCACAAATTTTAGAAAATTCTGATGGAATTCTAGGTTTTCTATTTTGAATGATGTCTAGACTAAATGTAATTATAGATTTTAAGTGAATTTCAATTATGCTAGAGGCCAAAATGCAACCTATATGCACTCTCACTAATGCAATATTTTGAAACCCTAGATGAAAATTAACTAGTGAAAAACCTAATGGAAAGTTAATGCAAGCTAGATCTAGGACTATGATGCACTCCAAATCATAAATAAAGATGTTTTGAAGGCTAGGTGAACCAAAATGAAAGGTTAGAGATATCAATCTTAGGATAAAAAATGAGAGAAAGAGATTTGTAATAAGGTGTCCTAGGGTGTGATTAGAGACAAAAAAAAGTGAGTTCAGCACCAAGCTAGGGCTTGGAAAGATTAGTAACATGCAAAACCTAATGATAAAGCCTAATGATATGTAAAACTCAAGTAAATGACCTAGAAATGAATGTAAATTAGAATAGTAAACTAGAAAAGTAAAAGGGTGCACGTGGAAACTTGAAGAGGCTAGAATGAAGGTTTGAAGTCCTCAAAATTCTAATTTTGATGTACACCAAGACTCATACACTAGTAGGAGTGATTTAGTCCCATTTAGGGCTTCTAGGCATAAACCAAAATTTGGAATTGTTAAATCAGGATGTAGAAAAAAAGTTTGAAAATGTGTATACTGGGACTCATACACAACAAGTGGAAATTTAGTCCCAGTATCAGGGTTGCTTCAAAACTTTTATATCCTCTAATGATCTCTTGTAGCTTCCTTCTTGCCAAATCTCTAGCTCTAAAACACTGAATTATGATTTGTAGATGACTTTTCATGATCTTGCAAACAAGGTGACAACTTTGACAACTTAACAACTTTTCTCTAATATTTCTCTTCAAAGGATCTCCAACCTAAACCACCTAGATCTTAAATCACACATAAAAAAGGACGAAAATTTAATTTTTTTAGTGGATAGGGATTTTCCTTGCTCAAACCTTGAAATGAAATAAAATAGGATGAAGGAATGATGAATGAACAAATAAGAAATGTTGCAACTCACCAAACCATTGAATAAGATACTAAAAATATATATGTAATGGCTAGCATAAATGTGGATCTTTAATATTTCTTGAATGATATTTATCTTGACTTGAATTCTTACTTGAATTGTGAAACCCTACATCACAAATGTTAGCTCAAAAACAAACATGGTGCATGATGACTTTGACATGATGCTTGGTACTTGAATAATGCTCCAAATCACTTGATAAACACTCTTGAATTCTCTTGAATGCTCTTGTGAACTCAAATTTTATATAAGGATGCTACATAAAACTTTTAGAAGAAAATGAGTGAAAGAACCTTGTATTTATACTTGTTTATGTCAGATTTCCTGAAATTACAACACTACAAGTTGACATCAAATCTAGGAGAATAAATTCCCACCAAGAATTTGAATTTAAATTAGGTCTAAGCTAAGAGGGAATCATATTCTAGTTGTGGTGTATGAGTCACATTAGGTTAAGCTTGGGACACATTTTTCAAGAAAAGGCTTAGATTAATGTGAAATCTAGATTGGTGCCCCAAAACTTTGGTGAACCCATATGCCCAAGGTGGAGTATGAGTCCTAGATCACTAAATCTAGGCCATACAATCCAAAAATATTAAATTATGATTGGTCAATTTATATGTGTTAGGATTATCCTCAGAAAGATGCATTAATTAAGGCTTGTGGATCCAAAATACGACCAATTTAAGGCATAAAGAAGCCCATTTTTAGCAGGGAGGGCCTAAATGTGTGAAAATGTCAAGGATAAAATTTTCAGACACTACAAAATGAACAAAGTGATTGGAATTTTTTTATGAAGGATTCAAACTTCTTGATGAGAAGGGATAATAATTTGGAAAGAAAAAAATCTAGATAATAACTAGGGGACCCTATGGTGTCAATAATGGGTCTCAAAGGAATGCCCGCTTTGTGAATTTTGGTCACCCCATAAATGTGAGGTGTTACCTTATTGAGGGGAAGTTAAAAAAAATTGGTTCGCTCATCAAAAGAGGAGTACATGAGGAAAGCCTTGACTTTTTTGAAGATTTTGGAGCAGGGGTTGTGGGATAAGATTTTTTAGCTATTTAATAAGAGAGGAGGAAAATATTTTTTGCAATATAGTCATTTTTGTTCACAATCATTGTGGTGTTACCTTTTTCTACTTTGAAGATGACTAATTCCTTATTACTTAATAATTTATTGAAGGCAAGAAGATAAAATTTGGGGATGTTGAACTTTGGTAGTTGGCATGCCTAAGGGCTACAACATAATCCTACCTAAATTCTTTGGTAATGTCCAAAGGAAGAGAACATAAGGAATTCTCAATCTCAATAAATAATTCCACATGGAGAATAGCATGAGGGGCCATCGTAAGCCTAATACCTCTTTTTAGAAACTTTATGGCATGAGGGTCTAAAATAGCATTGTACATGTTGACCACTAACTTAATATCCTAATATTGAATTTGGGGAGAATTGTGGAGGTTATGGGTGAGTGGGGAAGGACCCAAAGCATGGTGCACAACACCTTGGGAGTGATATTTTAATTGGACCTTTGGGAAAGGAGAAGGCAATAGAAAAGTATGGGCTATCGAACCACCTTGGTTGGTATGAGGAAGAATTTGGGAGACCCAAGAAGAAGAAGAAGGTGACTCTGAGAAGGAAGACCTATGGTGAGAATGGGAGGACATATTGGAAGACGATATGGCATGTGGAAGAGAAGAATGACAAAGAACTAAGAAGGGATGGGCTCGAGAAAAATCCTAATCTAAAGGAGGAAATTCACTACAATTATTACATGGTATGCAAAGAAGATGGGGAAAAATGGTACATGGCTCAGACAGATGCAATGAACTCTTGGAAATCAACTCAGAAACCATACCCGTTGAGGGGTGCCAACAATAGTTTAGAGAATGGAATGGAAGAAATAATTGGTTCATCATCCAGGTACCATAGGAGGCTTGCTCTATGTGTAGATTAAAACAATTTTTCTATTCTTTCACATGATAACCATTCTTGGGAAACAATCAAGCATCCACCCTAAATATTTTAGGGATAGAGATTTCTATCGAATCTCCTTAAAGAGATATTAAAAAAAGATTAAAATTAAGGAAGAGATTTCACTCCTTTTGGAGTCATGACATCTCCCAAATTATTTAAGCTTTAGGGTTGCTAAGCATAGCCTATGAACTCTAGTAAAAATTTAAGTTAGCAATTACTACACCCCTCTACAAAAAAGTATAGAGAACAATTTTTTTAAAGAAAAAGGAAAAGCCTATATATTATATTGTATAAAAGGATTAATTACATAAATATGCCTATATAAGAACAATCTATCTACAACATATGATATTATATATCAACATATAGCATGGAGTTGAAAAAACTATCCACCTACTCCTCCGTGTTACATATCTCCACTAAATTCTCCCCTACTTGCTCCTAGTTTGAAGCATCACGATGAACCAGTTGTGGAACTTGGGAATTGGTGGCAGTATGAAAATGGGGTGCCTCTCATGTGATAGAAGGAAGGAAATTTCATGATATTGTTCCTTAAATTTCATTGACATGTCACAACCAATATCATTTATATTGCAATTGAGAGCTCTCTATGGGAACCTATAATTGCTCAATTCAAAAGAATTCTTAATTGATTCATAAATAGACACGGAAGCTTTCTTATGCAGAAGTAAATGCCTAGGAAATAAACCCCCTACATAACCTTGGCCTTTCCAAAAGTCATATCCTTGAATGCTTCGTAGTAGAACATCATTTTTTAGGAAAATTGCATTAAAAACTTTATTTTCTATATGTTGCATAGAAACAAAATATTGCAGCAAATCCACTATGTGTGAAATGAAAATGGAGCAAAGCTGGGAGGGAAAGATTAATCTTTTTTCTTTTGGGTGCGAAATTTCCCCACCAATGATACATTTGATGCACTAGGTGATGCTCAATCAGTGAAATTTGAAGACGTTCTTTATCTCGTTCTATCTAATGTACCCAAAGAAAGGTAATTTCCAATTGAGAGATAGGAATGGGACTCTATAATTGCATAGATAGTACTCCATCTATAACTGCCACCATTTTCAAAGAAGCTAAACTTGGAATGCCTACCACTATTACCAAAGAAACTTGCTAAATTTGAAGGAGGGGATTCGCTACTTGTAAGTCCCAACACAAATAGGGTCTAAAGGGAGTGAATTACCCTCGATCACCTCAATGAAAATTTCTAAGAGATATGACAAAAAATGAAGAATGAACAAATCTATATTTTTGGGGTTTGTATGGATGGAGGATTTTTGGAGTTGGGTGAGAAGACCATAGAGGTCTCAGATGATGAATTGAATAGCTCTCGAATCGAGGAAATTAGTGCAAGAGATGGATGACAACATGGTGTGCTCTCGTCTCAAGGATGTGTTGGCATCTCGTATGAACATAGAGCTTAGTTGAAAATTTGAAACTCACAAGGTATGCTAACTACTCAATAACCTTAATCCAACAATTTAATTGAAAATAAAATAATGCTACGAATGTATAAAATAGATAAACTAACCACAACATGAAGAATACTATAAATTAAATAAATTAACTATGAATGAAATAACAAGAAAGGGTAGTATAAATCCAACTAATGACTGGTCTAGACTCTCATAAGCTCCACTCGAATGAAGTAGCTACACACACAAAGATAGAAAAATGTAGGGGTTTTGTTTTTTATTTTTCCTTAGTTAAACCCCCACTTTGGTGTTTCCTCCTCCATGAACAATAAATAGACAACAATAAAGAAAATATGGTAAATAAAAGTAGTAGACAATATGTATAGAATGTGAAGAAAATGTATATGCTACCTATAATATTGATAATTAAAATAAAAAGGAGTGGTACCCTCCCTTTGGAAAGCTTGACAAGCTGAAAGGAAGGATGGAAGCTTTAAGAGTGCAAGTCAAACATGTAAATACGCAGTGCCAATAGATTGAAACTTGCAAAAAAGGGATGCAGAAAGAAGCAAGAATGGGGAGAGTAAAGTGAAGTTGCAAGAATGAAGTGCTAAATATGTGAGAGATTGAGAGAGATTTAAAGGAATGAATAAATGAGTTCAAATTTAAGGATTTGGAGGAAAAAGAAACGGTCTCAAGAAGGTTTGCATCTGCAAGAGATGTTACAACTCATGGATTCCACAAAACATAATGCCACAATGTCCATTTACCTAGGAATATGTTAGGGATGTTTGTATGGTGCATAGACATTTGGATTGTGTGGAACCTTCCTAGACAAAATTCCCTCCACCAATACAAAATTCCAAAGTATGGATAAGACAAAGTGTTTAAGATGGCGAGTTTTTGTATTATCAATGTTATAAGGATAAGGTAGGGGCATATTGTGGGAAATTGCACTAGGGTAGAAAGAGATTGAAGAGAATATACCAAAAAGAAGAGGAAATAGTCCTTTGATCCAGCATAACCTGAAGTGAAAGGGGATTCATTACATTTTTAAGAGGACATGGATCTTCGATCATAAAAATCTAACTACAATCAAATATGTTAAGAAAAAAAGTGAAAAATAACATATGAAATCATTACACAATGATACACAATCTAATGAGATATAATATGGGATTGATAGGTATGGCTAGCATGGCTAGATTCCATACGACAAGCATGTAGGCCTTTGGCTACTACAAACTATGTTGTAGGACAGTCACTAAAAAAATAGGTCTAGTCAAGTTGCCCCCAAGCTAGATGCCAAGATATAAGATATCTAGAAATAAAGACACGAGATACCAAATATTAGATATAAGAAACCAGGACATAAGAAAACAAGCATCAAGGAATAATTTTGAAATAAACTTATAGAAATGAGTTCTTTCATCAAGGAATCCTTCTCATTAGACATCCAGACATAAAATAATCCTTTTGAAAGAACACTCCTTTTGAAAGACACAAAATTTTCTGCAAGTGATTATATCATCAAGGAATTCTTTTGAAAGAACTTTCATCAACGAATCCTTTTAAAATAATACCCTTCTTTCGAAAGGAAGTTTTTAGCAAAGGATTCTTCCATCAAGGAGTCTTTTTGAAAGAAATTTCACCAAGGAATCCTTTTGAAAGAATACTCCATGTTGAAAATTAAGCAAGTATGAGAGCCCCCCCTTAGAATGATGTTTGCTACAAAAAGGAGCACATGTAATTCGAAGGAGATAAAATAAATATGAGAGATGTCATGGCATGAGATAAATAGAAAGATGTATTCATGGAATTTTTTCACACATATTAGGGACAACACATAGAAATGGCAACATCATGAAAAGGACAGGTAGAAATACAGAAATCAAGAGATAGGGGGATCTAATAATTTTGGGTCAGAACTGCTCATAGATATAATATAATATATGTATAAATTATCATCAACCCCCAAATATATCGTAACATGAAGAAGAGAAAATGAAGACAAACGAAAATTATAAATTGGATCAACATGGATGAAGGCCTAAATTCCCCCAATTATTTTCATCATACTTGATGTGAAAATGAAAGAGTATGACATATAGAAGAATGATGAAACACATAGAATAATGTTATAATAGATTATCGTGCCTATATCCAAGCACCTACAACGGTAGCAAGGTTCATCCATGCAAGAGAAAAAACATATAAAAATAAGTATGGGGGAACACAAGAAAGCACACAAATCTAATTTACAAATGTAGAAGAGGTGTGACCCTAATCTGAATCCACTAACACATCATCTTGCCCTAAATCTAGAACACTATTGGCAGAGGAAGGACGAGCCTAAAGGTGAGGGGTAGCAATTCTTACACTAGCTAATTCTCAGGGCCAAGGAAAAGGGCCCATGAAGGTTGATGAGCCTAGAATTTAGCCTAGTTAGAAGGACAAAATATCTTTCTATTTCCTATATTACCATAAGAATTTAATATTATATCCTCACATTTTCATATAGTTCTCTTAGACATATGAAATTTGGACTAATTTAACTTCTGTTAGTTTTAATGATATATACCCATTATGTGGACCATCTATATTTATCTTGCATGTGATTGATGAATGTTCTTAAGATGATTACAATTATGCGATTATTATGTGTACTGAAATTATTTTGCATACATGATTGATATGCTAAGTTAAGAAACGTAGCCACCAACTGATCAAGTTGAGGAGACACTCGAAGGTCAAACATAGGATGCCAACAGAAGATTTCGCATTAGCCACATGTAACCACTCTACACCAATCTTCAATGGCATTGAGTATCATGGGTGTTACTACAATGGTTGAGTCCACGTTTGGGCTTGCATGTCCAACGGATTCCCCTGCATGAGTAACCGTCACTTCCTCTCTCTCTCTTTCCCTAAATGGCATCCTCTCAGTTAGTGGGAGTTGATGGCTGTTTTTAGTTGATACATAAGGCTTGATCCTCCTTTCTGGAAGGAGAGAGAATTATGAGTTGATCACCATATTCTTGTACAAGTTGATTACCAACCATATTTCTTGAATTGCATTTTCTAATAAATAACATGAGATTCTAAGTTGAGTATCCAAGATTTATAGTAGTTTAGAGGATACTCATCCAAGGGGGCCCACTTGGTGATTAATCTATGTTTTAGTTTAGATAGATTAGTGCTAGTCTTTGTTTGAGTACTAAATTAAAATCTTAGCATTGACTATTCTTGCAGCCACTAGAACTCTGTTTGGTGACTATTTGTGCAACCAAGGCTGGCAGAGTAGTTTTCTATTGAATCCTTAGTCTTTCCTTCTTCTTATGCATAATCAGTTTAGATTTTCTTAAGTAATGTTCATACTTTTCTTGCAATTTACTTTCAAGTCTCCCTTAGATATAGAATGAAGATGACCACTCTAGAATTCCTAGTGCACATACTGTGCTGACCCATTTCAAGTTCACATCCCTGGGTTGACAATTTAAATGTACCTTTGTGGTGATTAAGATGGCTATTCAGGTCAGATGTCCAATCTTTGAATCATGGAAGTAAGATCCAAGTTATTGAGATCATTATAGGAGGCCGACAAAGGTCCTCTTTGTCGAGCTCTTGTGAGACTATAGTCACCTATCTCTTAAATAATGATGATAGAGTTAGGATATCCTCCAACAAGTTGAAAATGCACTTGATAGGAGTACCATGTGTCAACTAAGTAGGTGGAGGATAGGACAATCTCAAATCATGACTAACCTCAGAATAAGGAGAAACGACTAACTCCATAGATGTGGGAGCTTCGTCCATCACAAGGATAGTACAAGGCAAAGAAGAACTAGACTCCATAGGACATGATGATTTCTTACGACCCTCATATGAAGTGAGGTCATCCTCAATATTTTATTTCAATGAAGGATACCCCAATAGAAGAAGCAAAAGTGGAAGAAGGAGACAAAGCCACAAAGAACACCACCTTTGTATGAGGCATGTCCATGGGATGTAAAAAAGGAGGAATATCAAGAAGAGAGGTAAGAAGGTAAATCTCCACTGAAGAGATAATGAACACCTACATCCTTTTGGGGTGAGGTTCATCATGGTCTACTAATGAAGCTGGAATAAGAATGGAGCTTATGGTAACTGAAGTAGAGGAAAAGGAAGGAGTAGAGCAACCATAGAAGAATACAAAGAAAAAATAGAAACAACTAATTCCTCCTCACTCTTCTACAAAGTTGTTTGCTTCTTAGACAGATCCTTTCACTAACACTTATGCTCACATGCAAGTTGATTATTTCAGCTATGGGCACTAGAAGGCATGGATTGAGAAGAGGTTGGGGCCTCCTACTCTACCACAAAATAAACCTCCACAACCATTATTGAGGGAAGGGGAGACTTGTTAGGAGGAGAAGGAGACACAAAAGAAGGAATAGACATCAATGTCTTGATGACAAGCCTCTTAACTTTCTCTACCCTAGGGGTAGGTGGAGGTATAAATGGAGGTTGAAAAGGTCAAGATGTAGGAACAACCCCATAGGAATTCCTCCCCATGTTTTAAAGGGTGGGTTGGGGGACCGCGGGAAAAATACGAAGCTAGAAAATTGAGTGCTTCGACTTTTTCAGCATGCGTGCCTTTCCTTTTATTATGTTAGGAACAAGATTAGGAAAAAAGGACATCGCCAAGGGGTTAGAAGAAGAAGAAGGAGCTGCAAAAGAAAAAATAGAGGAACTAAAAGGCGAAGTCCTCAGGGAAAGAGAAAGCTTGTCAGGTTCCCCTTTGTAGGGGTAGAGGATGAAACCTTTTTTTGTGCATGCAAAAATTCTTTAGAGACACAACATAGGGAAATGTAGGAAAACCACCTTTCAACAGTATGGCCTGAGTCTTATACTTGCAATAACCTTGATACAAGAGATCTCCCATAGGAGGGAGGGGTTCGACTAGGTGGCCAAAGATGGTCGAGGGAGAAGCCCCCACGTGCTACCAATAGCTTGTATTCAATTTCCTAAACAACGTGCATGGTACCCTCATGGAGATACTTCAATAGTTTGTAGATCACAAAAGAAACTATGTTCATAGAGGCTATCCATGGAATTCCTAGCCTTTCTTTGAATAAGTCTTACTATGATCACTATAAATGGAGCATCCATAAACTTAGGACCAACTAAAACTAACAAAGAAATAAAACCCATAGGGCTGATAAAAAACCATCATGAGTGTGAAGGGTAACTTGTGATTCATCATACTTCTATGTGTACAAATTATTGATAAATAAGGCATCCTCCATGATAATGTTCACATAGCTAGATGGATGGACCATAACACATGTTACGATGTTTCCCTTGATTTGAGAGGGAACATAGAGTGGAGATGGCTCCTTTTTCAAGGGTAGATCGTGTGAGGTGAATGTAATATCAGGTAAAACATCCACACACTCTACAAGAGGAATATGAGTGAATGAGACCACATTCACATATTCAGATGAGGTAGGATCAAAAGAAAATGGAGTGACCAAGTTCAGAGAGTACAATGGGAAAGGATCTTTGTATATTTGTAGTTGTTTTTTAGGTTTTTCTATAGATTTATTGGAATTATACTTTCTACCGTTGAGGAAAATGGTATCGTCATTGATGTGGTCCTCGATCATGTGATGCAAGAGAACATATCTTTCAGTATCATGTCCAAAAAATTGATGACATTGGTAGAAATTTTTAGAGCCATATCATTGAGGATATGACTCGAACAAAAATCAAATCTTGGGAAATGTTATATTACTTTATCTTGTAATAATTTTTGCAGGACATTAGTATATTATTCTAATAATTTAGTGAAGTTTATGTTACATCTTGTATTATTTTTATCTGAAGCAACATAGACCATGTTAGCCATGACCTTCTTCTTGCTCAAGATCAACATGACTAACTAGCCATCCTAGTGGGAGCACAAGAAAGTGTCCCCACACTAAACAACTACTTGGTGGTATTATCTTAAAGAAACACACAAATACACAAAAGAAGGATATTTTATTAAAATAAACTTTTCTTGAAACAAATTCTACAAGTTCCCAATAATCACCTTTTGAACACTGGAGTTAGGAAACGGATAGGAAATCTCATCAAAAATAGCCTAATATCAAGCTATGAAGTCAGTAAATTTCTTGTGGGTTCTTTGCTTACATTGAATGAGATCGTTAAAGGTGATCTTTGGCCTAATGTTGGATTGAAACTATTGGATAAATTGGTTGAATAGCTAGTTAAAAGGGAAAATAAAATTGTTAGGCAAAGTGCAATACTATTCCAAGGAAGTGTCCTTGAGAGAACATGTGAATATCTTGGCTAACAAAGCATTTATATGAAAGAAATTAGTACATAGCACATTGAAGGACAAGACACGTGTCCACAGGTGCCCACAACCATTGTATTTTTCAAAATTTGGGATCTCCACCCTCTGAGGGAAAAGAGTGTTCAAGATAGAAATGGAAAGATCTCTATGATGATAGAAGGGGAAAAACATGGGTTAGGGGGAAGAATTGGATAAATTCAGCACATGATTTTACCTACATCCCATGTTTTGTAATAGAGCATTGAGCACCGAATTAGAAAATGAGGTGTGACCAAAGGGACCTCCAAAAGAACTAGAAACACCCACACCAGTAGAGCCCCTAATGCTAGCACCAAAGCCATAAATAGGAAAAAACCAAGTCTCAGGCATAGAATAACTGAAACCCAAAGGAATTCTACTTACTTTAAGAGTGTTACTCTACTTAGGCACAAAGTTGGTATTAGTAGGACTTGTTTCAATCATACACACTGACACCCCAAGCATCAAGACATTCAGTTGTTTTTCATAAATCATCAAGCCATGGTATTGGGTAACAACCAAGTTATAGGTGTAGGTGGGGACATGTGTATCTACAATTTTTTCTATCCCTCAAAGAGGCTCTATGTCTCTCAGATCCTTACCCAACATGGTTCTTAGCTATTCGATGGTAGGGCCACTTGTGCAAATCCATCATCTTTTACTAGAAATCTCTCGAGCTCCTCAAGTCTCATATCCAGGGAATATATTTTCTCTCTAGGAACCTTGAGAGTAGCATCGTCCTCCATGAAAGAGATAGAGGGCAAGGTAGTGGGTTAGGAACATGAGTTGCTTCTTCACCAAAGGGAGAAGAGAAATGAGTAGATATTCTTGAAACAAGCTCATTGAAAGTTGGAATTATTTGAGGGGGACTATACCTTTTAGATCCCATCCTAATGTTTTGAAGACTTCTTACAATGTGCTTGGAGGTTGTAGATTGGGTCATAAAGCTCATAAAAGCCTAACAATGCACTATCTGCAACATGCCCTAGATGTGAGAGAAGGATTTTTTAACCGACCTAACAAGGAGAAGAAAGGTTCACGTTAGGATCACCAAAATATGGAGGGGATTCACTACTCCCAAGTACCAAGATAAACATGGTCCAAAGGGAGTGAATTTCCCTTGGTCACCTCAATGCCAAAGACTAAGGGATATGACAACAAATGAAGAATGAACTAATCTATTTTTTTGGGATTTTTAAGGATGAAGAATTTTGGGAGTTGGGTGAGAATACCACAAAGGTCTCAAATGATGAATGACTAGCTCTCAGTGAGATGACGTCAACGCAGGAGATAGATTACAATGTAGCGCATTGTCATCTCAAGGATTTGTTAGTGTCTCTAGAGAGGTGAGTTGAAAATTTAAAACTCGAGGGGAGTTCTAATGACCCAATAACCTTAATCCAATAGTTTAAATGAAAATGAAATAATTCTACGAATACATAAAATAGATAAATTAACCACAACAAGAAGAATACTATAGATGCAATAAATTAACTATGAACAAAATGACAAGCAAGGGTAGTATAAATCCAACTTATAGTCGGTCTAGCTTCATGCAAGCTCCACATGAACAAAGTACCTACACACATGGATGCAAAAAAATTTTGGGGTTGTGTTTTATATTTTTCCTCAATAAAGCCCTCGCTTTAGTGTTTCCACCTCCACAAACAACTAATGGACTACAATAGAGAAATTATGGTCAAGAAAAGAATTAGACAATATGTATAGAAAGAAAAGATAATTTACATGCAATTTATAATATTCATAATTTACAAATAACAAGATCAGTACACTCCCTCTAGTAAGTTTGAAAATATGAAGGGAAGAATAGAAGCTTTGAGAGTGCAAGATAGACGTGCAAGAACGTAGTGCCAATAGCTTGAAATGTGCAAGAAAGTGATGTAGAAAAAATCAAGAATGGAGAGAGTGACTTAAAGTTGCAAGAATGAAGTGTTGAATACATGAGATATTGAGAGAGATTGAATGGAATGGAATGAATAATTGAGTTCAAATTAAGGATTTGGAGGCAAAAGGGACATTCTGAGACAAGTGTGTAGTCGCAATTTAGATGTTACAACTCATGGATACCATAAAACATAATTCCTCAACATCCACTAACCTAGGAATCTATCAAGAATTCTTGCATGACGCATAAATATCTACACAATGCAAAATTATCCTAGAAAAAATTCCCTCCATCAATATAAAACTCTAAAGTACGAAAATTTAAAGGGTTTAAGATGGTGGGTTTTTTCATTATCAATGTTATAAGGATAAGGTAGGGGTATATTGTGGTAAATTACACTAGGGTGCAATTTTATGTCACAACACTAAAAATCACAATGTTGAATGGGAAGAGGTTTGATGAGTTCAAATATTAGTTACTTTTTTATATATTTTATGCATACTTATAGACATTACCAAGACAGTTATCCCATACGTGTTCATACATTATGCTATCATTGATACTTATTATGAAAACTTTGAACCTAGTTTAAGTATATGGAAATATAAATTATGATGTGATAGTTAATGAATGATTTATATGTGAATATGTATGAATTTTGATTGGATCTCTATTTTTATTCATGGTTGTTAGTATTATGTACATGTTTTGTGAAATAACCCCTTGCAGCTAGAGGAGAAACTATAGCCAGAAACAACTACAAGATGTAGCTTGCAGCCAAAGGAGTTCTTGGACAATGAATCAGGGGATGTCCTAGAATAAAATGAACCTGATGAATACAACATGGAGACAGTCAATGAAGGAGATATTGCATCATTATGATGTCCAATAAAGACACTAGAGAAGGAAGAACCCTTCTATGATTAGGATTCTAAACATAACTAATTTTGAGTGTTCCACTTTCCAATCTATTACAACAAAGTCACAATCCAATTTGGACTCTTCTTCTTTCCTAGTTGCAGTTAGATTTAACAGAATCTTTATCACACTCTAAAATCCAAGGAGTGGTAATTAATGGTTTCAGTTTAGAGTCATGTTTTGAATAAAGCTCCCCCATGCCTATATGTACATCATGGTGGTTGAGTCTTAAGTTAGCTAATTAATTAGTTTCTTAGTCAGTTAGTTTTTCATACAGTTACTAGATACTTTCAATTTTAAATTGTTATGTAGACTATGTTAATTGTGGAATTATGATTTAATGAATAAGATCTTTCATTAGAATCTTATGTGATATTCTTGATTTATGCAATGAATGAATTTGAGTTACTATGATTGAATTGGATTTAATGAAGATAACTACTTGAGCAAGGGCTACTCAAGGTAATTTTCCTTCACTCCTTTCTTTTCAGTTATTTCAATTGTATTTTAGTTGTTACTTTATAAATGCAAATTGTGTTAAATAGATTCTTTGCGTTTCAATTATTGATGAATGCATGAATAATTCCTATTTAATAATTATATTGCAATTTTTAGAGTATTTTGTACTCTAGAGTGTATAATATATTTAATTAGTAGTTCAGTTAATTTCCAACATTCACTTTTGAGCAAGTAGTTAGCTACAGTGTTATACTATACGTACCCATAGCCATAGAGATAGCTTTACTTTCTTTACTATTTTGTAGTCTTATAGTTTTAAAACAAGTGTAATATCTTTAAGTTAGAATTATTTAGGTAGTTCGAAGTCTTTGAAAGCACATACAGTGCTAGTACCATCACAATCCTACTAGCCCTAGTTGATAATTTAATGAAGGTCTTTCCAAATGTTAAGTGGACTATTTAGCTAGGTTATCCCTCTGAATTGTGTGATTGAGCTACCAAGTTTACTAGACAATAGTAGGGAATCTATAGGTACAATTTTTAAAGAGATATTTCCATGCTTGAGAATGAATGAAAGAATGAAGAATGCCTCGGTTTCATTGCTAATGTCATTTCAAAGAAAGTTCATTTGAAATGGAATAAGTTTTGGTGATTTATCTAGTTGGAAAATTAAATCTCAAAGCTATTATGAGATAAATCTAACACAAAAAATATTTAAACCTTTGATATGATTAGATTACCTATAAAACCAACAACATGTGAGTAATAATCAACTATAGCGTTGTATTTCTCACATATGCCAATACAATCTAGGTCCCTTTCTTTGTCTTGAGTTAAACAAAAAATTAATTACAACCCTCACTAGGACCTTCACAAGCAATCATATCCAACACTTTTTGAAATTTATTGATTGACTTATGATCATAGACAATTTTGACTTTGGGTTGATCACAACCTATATTCACCAAAAAAAAGGCTAGCTGGTTACCTTCCCTATAGTAGTGGGTGATTTGGTATGATTCTAACTGATTCATTAAGATCCAAACCTATTGCAATATGGACAATAAAATTAAATTGTGAGCATTCCTTTATTTGTAGGCATTTATTATCAATAGAGAATCCCCTTCAATTTACATTTTTTTTTAACTTGAGACTTATGACCAAACTTAAACCATGGAGTAGAGCTTGGGTTTATGCAACATTATTTACACCATGAGAAAGGCTGATTGACTTTGCACCAATAGTAAACCCATAAAGATAATGAATTATACACCATGCCCCCAATTTTCTTGGATTTCCCTTTGTTGCACCATCAAAATTCAATTTATAAGATCCTGATGGAGATAGAATCTAAAAGATTTTACTCCTATCTAGTTTTGGTATTATACCCTAAAACAAGCTTCCTTTAAATGGAAGAGTAAGATGAACCCAACTCTTCATTATATTTTAATCCTAATTTTTGAAAGGAGAGCCCATATTTATTGTTTTTTGAACATGTGCATTGGTTACTTTTGTAATAGATTTATTTATATTAAAAAGATTCTACTCTTTTTGAACCACTTCTTTTCTAAAGATACTCTTATTTTTTCCCACCAAATATTCCATATGATCATTGGAGGTGTGATCTTCCATATACATGCAAATAATGTTGATATATGAAGAATGTCTCAGCTTGAAAATAGTTCCCATAATATTTTTGGGAGTGGGGAAAACCAATTTAGCTTAATTTTCATGACCAACTAGCAACTTTGAGAAAATGAGTATTATACAAAGAGATTATTTGGATCTTCTAAGAATTCATCACATAGAACATATTTGAATGGGGCCAATATCCCAAAATTTTAGAGACTATCACTACATCGATTCTCTCAATATTATTGGGCAAGGGGATGTTTCTCAATTACCCTTTGAAGAGATCTATAGGGTCTACAAAAACTATTCTAGGACCTTTACCAAAATATCAAGAGGAGAAAGAACATCCACCACTAGAAAGAAATCTAATGGGGTTTCAAGAGTGGAGTGGAGTAACCTACTGTCCAATATGGAGGAGGATATCATTAGTCATCTAGGTACTCATTTGGACACTTTACATATAAAGAAGAATCAGGAAGAGGATGAAGTAATTCTCACTAAATGTTTCCCCAATTACAAACAAAGGAAAGCAAACTACAAGTGTAAGAGGGTTGCTAGTATTACAAAAGAAAAATAAAAAACACTTGACTTTCAACCACTAGAAGGAGAGGATGGAAAATTATTATATATTTCTCAAAGAAGTCCATGACAGCCAAGACAAGAAATGCCCACAAGACCCTCTCAATTTCAATACATCTTTTCTAATTGGTAATCAGAATTTATTTGCTTGGAATTCTTAGCCCTAGTCAAATAACTAAAACCAATCGAAAAACCCTCAACAATGGAAAAAACCTTAGCAAATATTGAATCAACAACAAAAAATTAATGGTCCAACAAAAATTTTAAGGTGCCGATTAACCCTCAATGGACATTGCAAAAAAATCAGTGGCAATAACAATGGCAAAGAGGTCAGCAGTGACAACACAAAAATGTGAATTAACAACATCCTGTGTTTTCTTTTTAGCCACAACAATAGACCATTATGTGTAAGCCACCAAGAAAAAAATGTTAGCCACCAAGAGCACCACAATTACCTTCCTATCCTACACCTGACCCTAACAACAAGCTTTTCCAACATGATTATACTAGAACAAGGCTATACAATACCCCACTTATTAGGTAGAGGTCAGTAGTGGCAACACAAAAATGTGAATTAATAACATCATGTGTTTCCTTCTTAGCCACAACTATAGGCCATTATGTGTAAACCACCAAGAACACCATAATTACCTTCCTATCGTGCACCTGACCCTAACAACAAGCTTTTCTGACATGATTATACTAGAATGAGGCTATACAATACCCCACTTATTAGGTAGGGGTGAGTGATTTCCATATTAGGTCAAATCACTGAGATGGAGGATGAGGAACCTACCACTAAAGATTCAAATAATTCACCTCTAGGACCTAGGTCAAATCAGGTAAACCAAACCACCTCAAGTCCAAAGCCTCCTTTCCTTGAGTGTTTTGCAATCAAAATCACCATATACCCAAGATGAGACAAACCTATTGGGCCAACTTAAGGATTTTAGTTTCAATATCCCCCTCATCCAAGCTATCAAGGATATCCCAATCTACTCCAAGATAGTAAGGGAACTATGTCTTAAGAAACTAGTGAGAAAGAGGAAGGACCCTTAGATAGTTCATGTCCTAGGGAACCTTCCTAATATTATGCTAGGACATATAACTATCCCTATATACACATACCCTTGAAGTCTGGTAGTGGATGTTAAGATTAATGGGACCCTTATCAACAACACCTCGATTGATTTAGGGGTAGCAAATAATATCATGACTAAGGGGATAACACAAATACTTTATCTAGCTAACCTTAGACCTACACTAACTATTTTACAATTGCTAGATAGGTCAATAGTGAAGCTTGAAGGGATCGTTAAGGACTTATTCATTACCTTCGATTCATGGGAGTATCCTTCAAAATTCATAGTCTTTCAGCCAAAGGTCAACCTTACAAGATATCCACTCATTTGAGATAGACCATGGTTAGCTACAACTGATGCATTCATAGGTTGTAGGTTTGGGAACATGATAATATCTAATGGGACTGTAACCAAGAAATTGGTTCTTTATCCACCAGTCCAACCTCATGAAAATCTAGAAGAGACTATCTAGCCTACTTTGGATGAAGAGGAACACTATTCCTTGCCAAATCTCATGACAATCAAACAAAATCCCCTATTAGGAACACAAGATGAGGATGAATTAATTGAACATACCATACAAAACAACTAAGGTGAGGACCCACACCAACAAGACTGTCTTTCATGTTTACAGTATCTATTGTAGAACATTATACTTCCAAATTCATCAGAAGAGGTATCCCAATTGTTCTATTCCATTTTTCCACAACAATGTGTTTCCAAAATTAGTAGCCTTTATCCCTTATCAGTGCAATCAAAATCTAAAACTTAGGAAATCGTGTTAGGTAAGACCTTGAACATCAACAATGGATTAACTGAAAAATCGTAGAATTCCCTAAACATCATGTTGCAAGCACACATAAAAACCTTTGTATGGGACTACCATGATATGAAGAGAATTGATATATAAATTTTCACACATAGGATCTACATAAATGATGGTTTCAATCCAATTAGACAAGCCCAAAGGATAATTAACTCTTCCTTAAAAAATAAGTCAAGACTAAGTTGCAAAATCTACTTGATGCAAGCTTCATTTATCCCATTTATGATAGCTAATGGGTGTCACCATTAGTTATTGTTCCTAAGAAAGGATAAAAATGGATGGTGTGTGTGGAATATAGGGAGATGAATACAACTATAAAATATCACTTCCTCGTACCTTTCATTCACCAAGTGCTTCATTCCTTAGAAGGAAAAAAGTACTTCTCTTTCCTAGATGGGTTTATTGGCTATAACTAGATAAAGATAGATCCAGAGGACTAGGATAAGACTAAATTTACATGCCATTGGGGTACCTATTCTTATTATATTATTACCTTTGGACTATTTAATGCGGCAACAACTTTTCAAAGGGAAATGCTAAGTATATTTTTAGACTATGCTCATTATTCCATGGAAATCTACATGGACGACTTCACTACTTACAAAGACACCTATAAATATGCACTCAACAATCTAGAAAATGTTTTGAAAAGGTGTAAAGTGCATAACCTATCATTGAGTCACAAAAAATGTTTCATGATGATGAATCAAGGGGTTGTTCTAGGACACTTTATTTCAAGTGAAGGAATTCAGGTGGATCCCAACAAGATTGAGATAATTTCTATACTTCTTGTGCCACAAAAGAAAAAATATGTCAGGATTGTTTTGGGACATGCAAGCTACTATAGGAGATTCATCCAATATTTCAATAAAATTGTAGCACCCTTATTTATTCACCAAAGACATAGAATTTGAATGTACTCTAGAATGTCAGCATTCCTTTTAATAACTTAAGACAACTTTGACACAAGCACCTATCTTAAGGGGGCCAAATTGGACACTATCTTTCCATATACACACTAATGCTTTAGATTTTTCTATAAGAGAAATCTTGGGAAAAAAAAAAGGTAACAAATAATATGCCATCTACTATACTATATCAACAACAATTTGCAAGGAGATTAACTTAACTACAATATCATATAGAAAGAGATGTTGGCACTTGTTTATGCTATCGACAAGTTTAGGCATTTTATCACTAGCTATCAAGTTTTTATCCACATGGATCACACATCCATAAAATACTTAATGAAAAAACCTATAGTTGGGGGAGACTAGTCAAATGGTTACTCTTACTACAAAATTTTTATATAACAATAGTGGATAATACAAGGAAACCTAATGTGCCACGTCTAAGTTTCCTACATAAATATAAGAAGGTGTTGTGGATGACTCTTTTCAAGATGAGCATTTTTTCTCTCTTACAGTTCACACACCATGGCTTTTTTATATTGAAAATTACTTAGTGGTAGGGAAGATACCATCACATTCCTCTCCTAGAGATAAGAGATAGTTGGTGCATAAAAGCTTTCCATATTCTTGGTTTTCTAGTTGCTTATTTTACACTAGTCCAAATAATATCATGAGAATATGCATAAGAGAAGATGAGGTATTTGACATTCTAAAAGCTTGTCATGATGAGCCTTGTTGGGGTCACTTTGCAGCCAAAAGGACAAAATTTAAGATTTTGACAATGGGTTATTACTAGCCAACTCTCCACAAGGATTTAGTAAAGTATACCAAGATTTGTGACAAATATAAGAGAATTGGAAAACAACAAGGACAAATTAAATTTCTTTGTAGCCATAGATAGCACTAGCACCTTTTAACAAATGGGCGCTTGACTTCATTCACTAAATTTCACCAACCTCTAATAACAAAGAATATATTTTGGTTTGTACAAACTATTTGACAAAATGGTTTGAAGTCAAGGAATTATAGTTTTCAAGAGATGGAAATGTAGCTAAATTCTTGTATGAAGACATATTTACTAGGTATGGAGTACCTAGAGAAATTGTCACTAATCAGGTCCTCATTTTAATTATGATCTTATTTATCAATTTGTTAAAGAATATTCAATAAGACATAGAAAATAAACACCTTATCATCCCCAAGCCAATGGGCAAGTGGAGGTTACCAATAGAGAGATTGAGAATATTCTAACAAAAATAGTGCAAATTCATAGAAAGGACTGGGCCTCAAGATTACCTAAACTAGTATGGGCATATAGAATAATATAGAAAACAACTACAGGTTTCACACCATATGAATTAGTCTATATCAAAACAATATTTTTTACAATATATTTTGAGTACAAGACACTTCAAACAACAATGGATTTAGGAATGGATTTGAAAAAAGCACATAAGAAATATTACACAATCTAAATGGATTGAATGAGAAGGTAGAATGGAGGCCATACATCATACAAAGATCATTCAAATAGATAACTAAATGGAATAATCAATTGTAAAAGGCCAAAGAGAGTTCCTTGTGGAGTTACTAGGATTTACTATGTGATTCCAAGTATAAGGACCATAAGGGTAGAAGTGCAGTCTAGATGGTTGGGACCTATCAAATTCAACAAGAACTATCTCCCAATGGGTAGTCAGAGTTACACCCTATAGATTCATTTAGATTCACATTATTGGTGAACAAACAGATTAGTATATATAGCCAACTTAGAAAGATGATTTTCTTCTTTCACTAATGCATCTTTATGGTCCAAAACAATGGTTGAGATATAGACAATCAATGACAAGATAACACCTCGACGTGGAGATACTAACAATTCTCATAGTGCCTCAGTAGATGACCTACAATTCATCTCCTTAAAGATTTACTTAGGTATAAATTATATCCCATAATTTTATGCACACACAACATAGTTACTATGATTCAAAACCTCTTCCTAGAATTATTCATACTATTGAAGGGACTTGTAGTTTAATGTATTAAATATGTTTCTTAATCTCATTTGGGATCTATTGCAGTAGGGACCCATAACTAATACATATGGGTTTCACGGTTCAATTGAGGACCTGTTACAGAAGGTAACCTAGAGTTCCATTTGTCAAAACATTAAAAAATTATGCCAAGTGTGTAGCTCATCACCTATCATTTCCTTTTCTCCTTTTAACATTAATCCTATCATATTAAGTACATGCAACATGCTCATTCCATTTCAAATTTCCAGTTCAGCATTTGAACTTTCACTTTATATCCCATCATCTATACATTTTGCTTCATTTCATTACACATTCCATCCTATCATTCATTTAACCATACACTGCAATTACCTCTTGTCAAATCAATCTCATACTGTGAATAATCTTCAATCATCCTCACACATGTGGAGATACGTTAATCACATCCAACAAGTACACATCCTACACTACCATCATTATCATAGATTTCCAAAATATTTCATTATGTATTTGTATTAAATTTAGCATGCTATTTATTCATTACATTTGTTTCCATATTTTATAATCATACCCTTCACCTATTTCACATGACATGAAGTGAGGTCACTTCAAGACTTAAGTTGGGGGGTAATATATCAGCCAATTTTTCTATCTTTTTGCCACCAAAAGCCAAATGCAAAAATAGACATACAAACCCTTTTTTTTGCCTTAATACTTTTTGTACTTGCAACCTTTTGTTTTCAATTTAGTAGTCAATTCCATAGATTATGAACTAATTTGAACCTAATTCAAGCTTAATTAAGTTGATACAGAGGAGAAAGGGATGTAAAAATTATGGTTATAGTGGAAAAGTGCATGTGATACAAAGGAAAGATTATGTAATAATTTTGTTACAATGGAAAAGTGCATGTGAGGTGTAGCGAGTAAAGCGGGGTTTGAGGGTGGGCATTCAATTTGAGAGCTTAAATTCCAGGCATTGGTAGAAGTGGAATTATTTCACCTTGGGGAGGTGATATTATCCAAAAGAGCCATCAGTCCACAAAAAACATAGAGGAAACATTATGTTTCCCATTTTTACAAGGGTTGGATGGTTGAACTACTTCCTAAAATTGTGAGAATTAAATCGAGGGAAATGATGAGGAAATTTAGCAGCTACATTCTGCAAAATTTAATAGGGCCATAGTCAAGGAGTTGAAGTGGATGCTTTAGAGCTCTGTAATTGCATGGGTTTCTAGTCTTTTGAGGAATGGAGTTGAGATTTCCTACTAGATAAAATGCAATTACAGCTAGGGATGAGTTTAGAACCAAGAGAAAGCCTTGATTCCTAATCTAAGGTACCAAGAAGTTTCCTTGCCATGGGTATGGGTCCTCATATTGCTTCTTATATCATTAAGTATATTACTTGTGATGGTAGGCTATCTCTTTTTTACACCATGTATTTTAAGTTTCTAAGTCATCTCCATCATAATAGATTGGTTAATGTGCCCAATTATCTCTACAATTTTCTAAAAAGAATGGGGTCTAAATATCAAAGGAAGCAAAATGATTCAGCCTTATCACATTATTTTTTGATAACCTTCTTAATAAAAATGAGCCTTAAGATTCAACATTTGCAGGTGTCTTGGGAGAGTTTTGTAATTTTTAAAGGCATTAATCACATTTTTGAGGAACTTGCGGTTACAAAAACCCTAAAATCACTTGTGTCTATAAGAGAAACTCCTCCTACTTCACCTGCTACTTCACCTACCCACAACCAAGGTGA